>CM069909.1:64133620-64417394 GCA_036172215.1 Camellia granthamiana
AATTTCATCTACACCTCATATCCGGACTTACCAACGTATTTACCCCAAAACAATTGCATGAAAACTTATTTCATAACATGCTTTTCTCAATGCAAAAGTTTTCAAATCCAATAATCGAAATTTACTACAATTAAATGAATTGAGATGAAAATGCAACAACATCAATGCAATGCCATATCCCTTCCATTAATAATTCTATCTCATGATTTAACCATGAAGATCCATATCACCAATTTCCTCATTTCCAAGGTGATTTCACAAGAGAACCATCTATCTAACCAAGTTCATCAAAAATAACAATGTTTCCACATTTCTCTTATTCTCAACACATTAGTCATTTTAAGATTAAAACAACATTGAACAACAACTTCCAATATCAACACATTTTCATTTTTTTTCCTTTTTCATGAAACCCATCATTATATATATATATAAGAAATTTCACCATTCTTTACTCTTTTGGCACACAAAATAGTATTTAGGCAATATCAACCATGTATTCTCAACACATTTTGAAAACTCCCAAATTTTAGGTTTTTCTCACCACAATAACACACACACACAAATCACTTGCGAGAATTTCTTCAAAAAAAAACCAACTCTTCTTCAGTCAATGTAGTTCAAGCCCTCAAGGAATTATTCCAAAAGAGACATGAAAGCAAATCTACTCCCACACTACCCACATTGTTGAGCCAAACATCAAGTTTCAAGATTCACGAGAGAAACTCCGAAAATTTAATCAAAATCTTGCAAAAATATACATATAACTCTAAGAAATCCCCTATCTCAAGTTTGGAGAAGAAAATGAGATGAAACCCTTAAAATTGATGGTGTTGAAACACGATCTTCACCACACACAACGAAACCCTCACTTAGCTCTCCAAAGTTTGTGAAGGATGATGGATCAAAACCCCAATAGATTGTAAGAAATTAAGAGTTTTTGGTGTTTTGGTGGAGGTTTTTAGAGAAAAGGAGGAGCAAAATGATTTTAGAGTGAGAAGGATATGTTTCAAAAGTGATATACGTAGTCCAAAAGAGAGAAAGAAAATAGAGTTTTCGGACCCAGGCCCGTCCTGCATGTGCGGCACTTACCCCTGCACATGCGAAAGCGTGCCTCCCGCACATGCAACCCTCATTCCTACACGTGCGGCTCTCCCATTTCGCACCTCCCCCCGCACCTGCATATAATGCAGTAAACAAGCCCAGAATTTCCCTGTTTCCCGCACGTGCGGCTTCACCTCCCGCACATGCGGCCCCCATCCCGCACGTGCAGCCTAAGGCCCCGCACGTGTGGCTCAGCCCTCAACCCAGAAAATTTTCCAACTAAAGTGCAAAACTCCCGGATTCAACTTTAAGCCTCCCGAAACAAATGAAACTCAACACCAGATAAACAACAACAACAATTTTGAGAAAGGCTCCCAAACACACCAAACCCAAACGGTTAACAAGGTTCCAAGTTAAACTCGTCACTCTAGCAAGGGCAAACCCAATGCAAACAAAGAGAAATGAGATGGATAGCATACCCAATCATCACAATTTGTTAGGCGATTAGAAATTTGATGGGACATAATGTAATTTCAGAACTATATAAGATAATCCATATTTTAAACTACTCTTAGAATGTGTATTTGTTATTAATTAGTAATAAAATTATTGTATTAATGGCATTTAAACGTTTAATTTAAGCGATGTTTGATTTTGACTTTTTGGTTAAAAAAGCACAAAAGACAAAATTGATTACCTAAGTCAATAAGATAAAATGTCACATTCAAACCATAATCATTGCACTTTCTCTCACAAAAGTTAAAAAAGCCAAAAACAAAAACCAAACGAGGCAAAAAAAAAAGTCAGGCTAAAATAGTCAAAAAGCCATGCTATTAGCTCTTCCCAAACGAAGATTTAGTTAAAATTTTGAATACTGCAAACCCATCTACTTTATTTTATATGAGCTAGGTTAGAGATTATATATTCTTGCTTAATTTGAAAAGTAACTTAAAATCATTCAAACAAACCCTCATGTGTTTACAGTTCAATGAAACTGTTCATGAAAAGAATTTTAACTGCGATGTAGAGGAGCTGTCCTTTGATAAGGACGAAGCAAGCTGCATTGTCCCAACTGAGAAAGAGGATACGGATATGAAGGAGGAGAAAAATGGCATCCCTCAGGTTAAAATCCCAACAAGCTTGTTGAAGAAAGTCAGAGAACCATGGGGAAAATGTTTGATAGTCAGATTATTCGGGAAAACTACAGGATATAAGTTGTTTATGGCCAAAGTTACCAAAATCTGGGGTCTGCAAGGTGACTTCGAAGCCCTAGATATTGGCCATGGTTTCTTTATAGTGAAATTTGATATGATGGAAGATTATACTAAGGTGTTCACGAGTGGACCCTGGGTAGCCATGGATCACTATGTCACTATTCGAAGATGGCAACAAGATTTCAAATCGGATGAGGCTGAAGAGGATACTACAGCCATGTGGGTGCGATTTCCTAATCTACCCATCGAATACTATAATGAGAAAGTCCTATTCCACATTGTGAAGGTATTGGGGACTCCATTGAAGATTGACATCAACACAGCCAAGGCAACAAGAGGACGGTACGCTCGGGTCTGCGTTGAAATGGACCTTCGCAAGCCGCTAATCTCCCAAGTCGCGATAGGTAAATATATCTACAACGTTGAATATGAACATTTGCACTTATTCTGCTTTTCTTGTGGCAGGGTTGGACACCGGAGGGAAAGCTGCAATGATAGAACCTTGTCGGAGACAACTCTACAAGGACCAGGTGCCGCTAGGAATGAAGAACAACATGAGGCATCACACATCATTGATCCCATCCCAACCAAATTTGGGTCGTGGATGACAGTGACTGTAGACACCCCATTTTTGACCGACCTTAAGACTCAAACGTCACCGATTAAGTGCTCGGGGATGTTGCGTATTGTGCTTGTTCAGAAGTCTCAGAGTCGCGGCCGTGAGCCCTGCCTCCGGACTTCCGAACCCTCTTTTGTGCCTTGCCTCGGTTTGCGAACCAGACTCGATTTTCTCTGTTTCTTTTCCTGAGGGGAGGGAGAGGTCCCGTAGACCATCTCTCAGTGGCCCTGGGCTACATTTTGTGGTCGCAGGCCATTTTTCCCATTTCGAAGCCCGGTTCCCGATTTTCGGAGCCGTCAGGCCGTGTGCCTCGGTTCGGGACAGCCTAACTACCTCCGTTTGCTCCGGTTTTTGGCATGCATCTTATTTACTCCCTTTTGAGGGACACTGGGGTCCGAGAGACCAACTTTGTGGTCGAACACCACTCCCGGTGCCCAACAGTCAGTTTTCGGGGTCCCGAACTGCGCGTTTCGGCCCCCGAACCTTCATTTCGCATCGGTTTGGGCTCATTTTTGGTGGAGGCCTTATTTTCATTATTAGGAAGCTTTTAGGAGGGTGGGAGTCCAGCAATTGTTCTGACAACCAACTTTTTGTTTGGTCAAAAGTGGTTCAGCATGAATCCGGGAAGGAGAAAGTCTGCGCGGCTTCACCGAAACGGGCGTAACTCTTTGCACAAGAGGAATTAAGATATGAGGCCACCACCATTGGAAAGCTTACTCCCAGGGCTTCATTTTGCACTCAAGAATCTCCTAAATTCAATTCCGGACGGGGGAGATATGGTTGATTGAAGTAGGGCATCACTCCGGTTGGACCGAAATCTGCGCGGCTTTACGGAAACTGGCATAACTTTTTCCACAGGAGGAATTTTGATGCAAGGTTTGCGCCATTGGAAAGCTAACTTCCGGGGCTTCAATTTGGACACTTGAATGGCCACCATTGGACTTCCCAATCACCCACCGGCCACTTTTCTTTCCGGAAACCCATTTTTTTTGCCCAGAAAGTAGCTGGCCGGCCAGAAAATCTAGCCGGCCGGCCACCTATTTTGTGAAATGACTTTTTTGCCCTTTATAACTAGCCGGCCATAACCCCCTCCCTAGGTGTGTCCTAAAAGTGAATTTTGTTTTGTACTTCACCCATGCCCGAAGGTTTGGCATTTTTGGAAGGAAACTTGGTGCATTTTCCCTCCATTTTTCCCCCCCCTTTTTCCACCCATTTTGCCTATATAACCAGCTGCTCAAACCTGGTTTTAGGGTTACAAAATTTCCCCCAAGCCTCTTGCATTGAAGCTCTCCATTTCTCTCTCTCAAGCTCCAAAATTCCTAAGTCCTACACCTCATTTCTTCATCACCACCAAGCACCACCACCACTACTCCATTTCCAGAAGCTTGGGAAGCTTTCTAGCATCTAGGAGGCACCATTTCTCAGTCCAAAAGGCAGCCAAGGAGTAGTCTTCAAGGGTAAGTTCATTTCCCCTCTTTTTTGGCCTTATTTTGTACCATTGTTTAGCCCTATTTGCTTGCTGTTTTGGGCTCTGACCCTAACTGGAACTAGGCTTATTTTGAGCCATTTTTCATGTTTGTTTAATGGCTCAACACTGTTTGGGACCCCCATGTTGCACTTGCTTCAATATCCCCTTGAATGCCATTACTTTGCATGATATTTTTAGCCTATGTGTGATCTGTTTTGGAGCATGACATAAACTGTAAATAGGATTATTTTGAGCCCTTCTTCAACATTGAAGAAGGGCTCAACACTGTTTGGGACCTCCATGTATCACTTGCCATTGTACCCCTCTTTGGTCCCCATTTTTGCATGTTTTGTTAGCTTATCTTGCTTCTGTTTTTCGGCCATGATCAGAGCTGAATTAGCCATATTTTGACCCCCTTGTCATGTTTCATTAAGGGTCTAGGGCTGTTTGAGACATCCTTGGTACACTTCATGTTATAGCCCTCTTGTGGCCTTAATTTTGCATGGCATTTTGAGCATATTCCTACACTGTTTTGGGCTTGACCATCTACTGAAAAAAGCCATATTTTGGGCCCCTCTTCAACATTGTTGAAGGGCCCTAGCCTGTTTGGGGCCAGCATATATCAGTTACTTCTTTGCCCCTTTGTTGGCCCATTTCTTGCATGAGTTGTTTTCCATACTTGTATCTGTTTTTGGGGTCTATCATAAACTGTGAAAGGTCATATTTTTGGTCCCTCTTCAGTGTTGTAGAAGGGTCTTTTTTTGTTTGGGCTTTGCATCTACCACTTGCCTCATTGCCTCCCTCGCGGAGCCATTTTTGTATGCTATTTTAGCCCTACTTGTACTTGCTGTTTGGCCATGCTTCGAACTGTAAAAATGCTTTTTTTGGGGCTTCCTAGCTTCTGTATTCACACTTCATGTACGAATCATGCATGCATTACATAGCTATAGGCCATTTCATGTGCTTAATTCCATGATTCGGGACTCGTTCCTTGCATCGGGTTTCATTTCGCCATGTTTCGGGGCTGTTTACCTCTCATTTAGCTGCTGAAATTTGCATGTTTGCATATCATATTCCATGTCTTGCCATGTCTCATTAGAGTGGCATTCTGTGCCGTAGGTTCGGTCATCGGTTTGCGTGCACGCATGCACACATTTCGAGTTGTCTTGTTTTCATCTGATGGCCTCTTATGTGAGTGTGGCTGAGGCTCTCTCATGTTGGTGTAAGCCCATATTGCATTGCGTATGCCATTTCATTCATGGCATTGTGTATGCTCGGTTGTGTATTACCTCGTATAACGTGTATGCCATTTCATAGCATGTTGCATGTTAGGATGTATCTTAGTTGCATTTCATGCATATCATGCATATTGCATCGTGTTCGGGATAGGAGCTAGCCCGGGCACGGGAAACGAGGTACGTTTCGTACTCCGAGTGACGGAACGTGTCTCAATTCCCAAGTCACCGACACTCTAGATTATCCATGATGGAGTTAGGTTTTGTTGTAACGTTCATGTGCATTCATTCTATATTGAATTGTGCAATTCGGCTCCTCGCCATCATGCATCGATATGCGTGATTGGTGGCACGAGGATCGAGACATGCATACATTTGTGAAAATACATTGCTATGCCCCTTTCCTGCTCTCTGTTGCAGCATATCAAGAATCAGCAACTTTTCAAAGTTTGGCACGCATTTCAAGAACAAGTGCAAACAGAGGCTAATCGGGGCATCGTCATGGATTTCCGCGCAAGGCAGCCCAAACATATATCATTCAGCGGAATCAAGGCAGTCCCCGGCTTGCATGCCAGTCATTATTTTCTTAGTTAATTTATAAATTAATTAGGAATTTGTATTATTTGGACTGTATTATTTGGACTGTACTATTCTTTCATTCGGGACTGTATATTCTTTTGGACCCTCTGCGCGAGGGCATAATTGTAATAAGTGTGGGTGAGTATGATGTATGTCTTCCAACCCCACGTCTTTCTTCCCTTTTATTTACCTGCTTATGATGGTTAGATTAGGGCATATTTCAATTAGCATACAGTATGATAGCACGTTTGCATTCATTCATCTGTTTTGCACGCACCGGGCTCGGCGCATCATACAAACTGCATTTGTAATTCAATTCCAAATTGAATACGTGTTAGTTGTAGCATTCCATATGCTATGTTTAGAATAGCCGAGCCTGCTATAGTTTGCATCTTTGCATGTGTTGCATTAGGCAATTCTGTGTATCTAGGATCATGCATGGATTTCTAATGAGTTTCTGTTTTGGCTTGGAGTACTCGGTGAGTTTTTATGCTTTGGCATCCTTGCATGCGTGTGAGTGTTGCCATGAATAGCATGCTTACCATGAGGCTATGTGCTTATGTGATATAACTGCTTGAATGCCTGTGGGTGGAGGTTGTGTTACTTAAATTGGGACAATTCATCAAATGTTTGTTTTAAGCCCACTAGATAGTGGCAAAATCATGTTTTCTTAAGCCCACCCGAGGGTGGCAAATCCATGTCTTAGCCTACTTGCGGGTAGCACCATCAAACCATTTTCAAACAAACAAATATGAAATGTTTTGTTCCAATTCAGGCGACTCAGTCTATACTTGTATGCTGTGCGCATCACATAGTAACCTAGGCTAATAGCCGGAATAAGAACACACAATGTTTTCAAAAATAGATATCATGGTTAGTGGAGGCCGGTCTTTGACCGGGCGAACGGGGGTGCTCACGAAGTGACCTTCCCCAATCGTACCCAAGTTCCCGAGCCGAGGCAACTTTGGTGATGACGGACACGTGGCCTTTGGCACCGAGTCAGGGTTTTCTAAATTTCCCAAAAATAAAATATTTAGGTGGTGACTCTGTATCTGGAAAAGCAGCCCATGTTTGGCACTTCTTTCAAAAAAAAAATCTGTTTTCTCAAAACGATTTGTCGGATTTGGACTCTTTGGTTCAAGATTAAGAACCGTGACAATTGAGTCCGAGCTGTAGTGACCCAAAACGAACAGAACGGGACTTAACCCTCCCGGGGCGTTCGGGGACGTCTACAGTAACCAAGTCTAATAGGAAACCAAGAGGCCCAAGCCCAAGAAACAACAACACTCAACAAAGGAATAGATTTGAAACACTACAAGAAGGAGGAGAAGACCCTAATGATATCAAAGACCAAGCAAGGAATGAAACGGGCCGAAGAGGGAAAGCCCAACTGGAAGGAGGCTTTAATTATAGAGCTAGACCATATGAGAGGAAGAAGGAGTCTAACAACTCTGAGATAGCTAAAGCGAAGAAACTAGACGAGATTAGATTGGGCAAGAAAAATGATACTCACTTGGAGATTCCAGATTAAGGAATAGAGCGGGGGGTAGGTGAGACATCAATTCATCAAAACCTTTCAGAGCAAAAGCCTACTTCCCTGCCAGTGGTTGAGGGCAACCAGGCTCCTAGCCAGATCAACGGCCCGTTTCAACCACTCCATCTCACCCAATCTATAGAGAGACTCACTGAACCCAATATAAGAGAACCTCCAGATAAGTATGGAAGAGGAATGAGAGAATTACCCTACGGAGATGCACACCATGACCGAGAACATGGTGCTAGTGTGCTTAAAACCAGGCAAAGAAGTGTTTCACCTCATCACCTCCGAATGGTGGAACGAAGGAACAAAGCTGAGAATCCAATCGTGGCGACCAATGGATACAACCCAGATGTGCCACTACATCTTAATGAACCCTCAAAAGTCGATGGAAGCGAACCTTCAAGCCATAAGGGGTTACCTGAAGCTGAATGATCAGGAACCGTTACCCTCTCATAATATACCTTCCATGGATTTGTTAGTTTGGAACTGTAGAGGGGCAAACAACAAGAGATTCAAGAGGAACTTGAGAGAGTTAGTCCAAATCCACAAGCCTGATATTATTGTGCTTATGGAAACCAAAGTTGAACTTACAGCTATAAGAATGTTCTTCAACTGTATGGGGTTCACTGCTTCAACTCATGTTGACCCTGTTAGCCGGAGTGGGGGTATTTGGATGCTTTGGAAACTAACTGTGGTAAACGTTCGTGTTGTTGAGGCCAGTTCCCAACAAATCACAACTACCATCTCTCGCCAACACTATTAAGATTGATTACTTTCAGCTGTCTATGCAAGCCCTAATGCGAGGCAAAGAGATGAGCTTTGGGATCATCTTCAAGCACTTGCACAAACTATAAAGGAGCCTTGGCTAGTAGCTGGTGATTTCAATGATTTCACATCTGCTAGTGAAAAAAGAAGTCTCTCCAAATCCAACACTCAGAGCCTATGTCAGGATCAAAGAAGAAGTCAGAAATTTAATGAGAGACTCAATAACTGCAACCTCATGAATTTAGGTTGCACTGGGCCAAGACTGACTTGGAGTAACAATCGTAAAGGTTGGGCTAATACTATGGTGAGACTGGATAGAGCAATGTGTAATACTGAGTGGAGAATCACATTTCCAGAAAGATCTGTTCGAAATCTTCCTCGTACGTACTCAGACCATTCTCCCATGATGGTGTTCACTCAAGGTAAGTCTCCTTTCAACCCTTCTTGTAAACCATTTAAATTTTTGGCAGCTTGGATCATTCATAAGGATTTCAATTCTATGGTGACTAATAGCTGGGGTAAACAAGCACCCTCTCTGTGTAAGAAACTTGAAACTTTAGCCCAAGATACTAGTCTTTGGAATAAAGAGGTTTTTGGTAACATCTTCAGAATGAAGAGATGGTTGTTGGGGAGAATTGAATGGATTCAACATTCCCAAGCTCAGCATTATTCCCACAATCTCCACAATTTAGAAATTGACCTGGTGGATCAATATAATAAAGTTCTTTATCAAGAAGAGCTTCTTTGGTTCCAAGAATCCAGAGCCAGATGGATTACTCAAGGTGAGAGAAACACTCGATTCTTTCACCTTATAACTCTGGCCAAAAGAAATAGAAGGAATATTGAGATGCTTAAGAATGATAATGGGGTTTGGATAGATCAACCTGACCAGCTTAAAGACTTGATACTCAGTCATTTTACTAACCTCTTTACCCAGACCCTTAACTGCTCTCTAGACCACTGGAACAACCTGGTGGCCTGTAAGCTGAACATTGAGGATAATACTAAGATTACTAAAGCCATCACTGATGATGAGGTGTGGAGGGCTGTGAAACACATCAGTGCCTTCAAAGCCCCTAGCTGTGATGGGTTCCAAGCTGTGTTTTATCATAAATTCTGGTCTGTTATTGGTAATTCTATCTGTGAGTATGTTAAACACTGTTTTCAAACCAATCACATCCCTAGTGTTGTTAATAAAACTTTAGTAGCTTTGATTCCTAAAATTGAAAATCCTGAGAATGTTAATCAATTCAGACCCATTAGCTTATGTAATATGTCTTATAAAATCATCTCCAAAATTATTGTTAGTAGGATTAGACCCTTCCTGGATAAGATTATGCGACCTAATCAAAGCAGCTTCATCCCTGGTCGTAATACCTGTGATAACATTATTATGTCTCAAGAGATTTTACATACTTTGAATCTTAAGAAAGGTAAAAAGGGGGGTATGATTCTAAAAATTGACTTGGAAAAAGCTTATGATAATATTTCCTGGGATTTTCTTGAGCAAACTTTGGAGGAATTTAATTTGGATAGCAATTTTATTGAGCGTATGATGTGTTGTGTCACCTCTATGAGCACTGCTATCATTTGAGAAGGTGAACCTCTACAAGAGTTTATACCTCAAAGAGGTTTGAGGCAAGAAGACCCCCTCCCCCCCTATCTGTTTGTTCTTTGTCTTGAAAGACTATCAAATATGGTCAGTTTTAAAGCAGAGGAGAAAAGCTAGAAAGGTGTGGAAATTTCTAGGGGTGGGTCAAGTCTGACTCATCTCCTATTTGCTGATGATCTTATGCTTTTTGGTCAGGCTACTATGGCCACCTGTGAGACCATCAGAGAAGTCATGGATGAATTTTGTAGTATTTCTGGACTGAGAATTAACTCACATAAGTCTAAGCTCTTTATCTCTCCCAATGTTGATGGCAAGAGAGCTAGAGAACTGAGTACGATATGTGGGATCCCACTCTCTATGGATCTAGGGAAGTATTTGGGTGTGCCTCTATTACATGGTATAATGAATAGAGGGTTGTTCCCTAATATCTTGACTAAATGCAAAAAAGGCTGTTTGGATGGAAAGCTAATACCTTATCCATGGCTGGTAGAGCTACCCTCATCAAATCTGTTACTTCTGGTATCCCTAGTTACACTATGCAAACTATACTTTTACCCATATCTGTCTGCAATGACATTGATAGGCTGAATAGAAATTCTCTGGGGTCATACCTTGGAGAAGAACAAAATACATCTGCTTAAATGGGATGTGGTGTGCAATATGAAAAAAAAAAAAAAAGGGGCTTAGGAATCAAAAAAGCTAGAGACCATAACCTAGCTTTGATCTCTAAACTGAGATGGAATCTTATTAGTCATAGAGGCGGTTTATGGTGTGATTTTCTTAAAAAGAAATATTTAAATCAAACTTCATTCCATGACTGGAAAAGAGGGAAAAATGCATCTCATGTTTGGAGAGGCATTTTGAATACCAATCCCCTTTTGAGGAAAACTATGAAATGGGAAGTAAATGATGGGTAATCTGTCAATGTTTGGAAGGATTAATGATGTGGTGCTAGTTCCTTTGAGGCTTCTGTCTTAAGGACTAATCCTCCCTCCCATAACACTTTCTCAGATTGTGCTAATGTGAGAGAGTTGCTGGGGGAGGATAGTAACTGGGATAAGCCTTTTGTGAATTCCAATTTTCCACCCCAATTGGCTACTATTATCTTGGAATCTGCCCTTCCAATAAATCTGAACAAGGATCTCCCTCTGTGGAAGGGGACTCCAGATGGGACTTTTTCTGTCTCTGCTGCATATAAGCCTATTTTGAATACCAATGACAAGGAAGAGGACTAGAATTGGCTGTGGAAACTCGGAGTGCCTCAGAAACTTAAAGGTTTCTTGTGGATTGTAATGCATGAAAAACTATTCACTGACCACATGAGACTGAAAAGAAATTTAACTCAAGATGATAAATGCCTCAGTTGTGCTGTGACTGAGGACATCTAACATCTGTTTAGAGACTGTTTTAAGGCCAAAGAAGTTTGGCTTGCTTTGTTCAACAGATAGTGGTATTTTGATATGAGAAGGAAAAGTTGGATGAAATGGCTCATGAATAATGTGAAAAATAAAACTCATTTTAATGCAGACCTCTCTTGGTATCTAGTATTTATTGTAGCTTTGTGGAAAATCTGGAAAAAACAAGAATTTGTTTGTGTTTGAAGGAAAAACCACTGGCTATCGAGAGAGTGTCAATTTCATTTTAGTTTACTCTAGAGAAATACATCTAGCTTTCCTCAACTCTGTTCCTGTTTCTAGACCAGCTTACCAACTTGTCAATTGGAAATTCCTACCTGCAGGGAAACTGAAGCTCAATACTGATGGAAGTAGGACAACAGGAGGCGGTGGAGGCTTTAGAGGTCTGATTAGGAATGAAAGAGGAGCATGGGTATGTGGCTATTATGGCAAACTTCAACCAGGGACCAATTTAGAAGCAAAGCTCTAGGCAATGTACAAGGGATTGACAGTAATCCTGCAACAACGCTTAAATGATGTGACTATCGAAATGAATGCAACCCAAGTTGTGCACCTGATGAAGGAAGACATAGTTGAAAAATGCCCTTTCAAGAGCCTTGTGGAGGATGCCAAAATTTTGCTGAAAGGCTGTGTAGACACCCCATTTTTGACCATCCTCAAGACTTGGACGTCACCGTTTGAACACTCGGTGATTATCCATGTTTGTGTTCGTTGGGAGTTCCCGGAGGCCTTGGCAGCGCGCCTCGTCTCAGGATCTCTCAACTCGGCTGTTTCGTGTTCGGTTTTGACACCAAACACTTGTGTTTTTGCCTTCAAGGGTGGGGAATGCCTTGTTGGCCATCCCCACACCCCCTCCACTGTAATCACCGGCTGCATGTTTGTACCACCGGCACTGTTTTGTTAAAACCTACGGCTGGTCGGCATTATATTTGGCCGACCGGCACTTTTTTGTGCCGGTGGCATTTTTGTCAGGCCGGTGACCCTTCTGAACCCCCTGAGGCATGGTGCATGCCAGCTGTGCCAGCTGGATTACACCATCACTCCTCCCCGTGCATAGGATTGGCCCATGTGCATCTTTGAACCCCTAAAGCTTCTAGAAGCTTGAACCCTTTTGGCCAAGCTTCTTGGAGAAGCTTGGCCAGCTGTTTTGGCTTCTCCAAGAAGCCTTGCACCCCCTTGACCCCTTTGACCCTTTTTCTCTTTGCTTAGCCACTAAGTTAAGAGCTTTCCTTGGCCTATATAAGCTCCCTTCCCCCCCCCTTGAGCTAGGTTAGAACTTTTGGGAGCAAAAACCAGAGATATATCTCTATACCTCTGATATATATCCATATATATCTATATCTTCCTCTCTCTCATCCTTGTGTGGGTGTTTTAGGCCTAAATAGTGTGTTTTGCCTTACTTTTGCACCATTACACACACCATTACACCTTATTTCGAGATTGAGTGACTTGGAGGGTTGTTTGTTGAGCTTTTGGACTGATTTTGATCACTAGAAGAGGGCTGCACCATCTGTTCTTCAAAGGATCTTCAAGGGTGAGCACTTCACTTTAGATTCCCCATTCTTGCACTAGCTTTCTACCCATCTTGCTTTGTGTTTTTGGCTTTGTGCTTAACATAAAAAAGGCTTGTTTTTCCTTGCTTAAGAACATTCATTAAGATTGTTTTGTGGTTTGGGTAGAGTCTCATCCTCTTAGGCCTTGTTTTGGCCATTTTGGTGTCTTTTCTTGAAGCTTTACTTACTTGGTGTTTTTGGTCCTCTCACCACTGAAAACCAGTGGGTTTTCAGTGGTGAGGGAGGTATTTTGGAGTCGTATATAGGGGGGGACACCCCCCTCCCCTTTGTCCTTCTTTGGTCTTTACTTTGGCTCACATAGTAGCATGCATTTTTTTTTGCCTTATATACCTTCATTTCAGAGCTTATTTGGGTATTTTGGATCATATATCATCTCTGTTTTTGGTTGGTTTTGTGGTCCTCAGCATGCTTCTTATACTTGCTTTGTAATGCTCTAATTTGTCTAGAAATGAGCCATGAGTTTAGGCCATGTTTCTTGCATGTATGAGCCTCACTTCATGAAGATATTAGCATCGTTTTGTCATGTTTAAGGGCTGTGAGCCACTGTTTTTGCCATGTTTGGTGTGCTTGATGTGGTTGCCTTGTGCTTTGGCTTGTAAATCTTAAGCATATTGGCCCCTAACATGCTTAGCTTGGACTATACTCACGATTTGGCATCATTTAGGATCATGTTTCAGTCCATAAATCATGTTTGTATGTTTGCATACGTGGCTTACTTCATGCTTTAAAGGTGTCCCCTTTTGTGCCTAGGAATAGGCCTTATGCATGCTTGTATGTTTAAAGCATTTTGGGGCTGCCATATCAAGGGATTTGGGTGTATCTTTTTATGCTAGAACTCTGTTTTCATATGCCTAATATGTGCCATGAGTGGTCATGTTGGTGGTGGTGGAATACCCCTTGTTTAAGCCTTGGTTTTAGGCCCATTCGTTTGCATGCTTGCATGAGGGTTGGTCTACCATTTTGGGCACATTTTGCCACTGTTTTGGGGAGGTTTGAGGTCTGCCCTATTGTGTTTAAGTCCACCATTGCATGTTTATTTGATGCTTGTTGCATGTTTGGTCAATATGGTCTTAGCACGTGTCAATCCTATTGCCTTAGATGTCCATGTTTGCATCACACTTTGTATCTTGCATACCTAGTGTTGCACACTTGCCATAATATGTTGCATTACATTTGGTATGTCTTGCATTTCATCTCATATTGCGCCATTTGAGCCATGTTTGCATAACATGCATTGCATTACTTGGTTTGGGGGTGTCAAACCAAGTGTGAGAAATGAGGGGTGTTCGTACTCCAAGTGACAAAACACACCTCAATTCTCATGTCACTAGGGCCCTTGATCTTGACATGATAGGGACTTGGTTCTCATTTTGTATGTTGCATGCATTTTTACATTGAAATACAATCTTGGTTCCTTAGGCTATCATGCACCGAGATGCATAATTGATGGCCCAAGAACCAAGGGTCATGCTTCCTTGAGTCCCATACATGATAAGGAGCATTGACCATGCTTACATTTGCTCAAAAACTCCATGTCATGCACTGTCTGTCTGCTGTTGCTGTCAAACTGTCCTCTGCAGGAATTTTGTGCCGACCGGCAGTATATAGTGCCGACCGGCACTATATGGGTGGCCGGTAACCCCATTGACAGCCGGTGACTATTTTTACACGGCCGGTGGACATTCTATTCAGCCGATGGTGATCCTCAAAGTTCAGGGAGAAGGTCCTGAGACTTTGGCAATTTTTGGAGAGACAGGGCAACAAGAACAGAGGCAGCAGTGTTATGATACGGATTTCTGGGAGAGTCGGATTCGAGCATGCATCATTCGCGCATCTCGAGGCAGGGCTGAAGCCCCTCTTCTTTTTTTATGTTAAATTTAATTTGATAATTAGAAATTTCTGTAATAATTAATTTATTCTGTATTTGGACTGTATTATTTTGGGACTGTATTATTCTTTCGGGTCCCTCTGTGTGAGGGCATATTTGTAATAAGTGTGGGTGAGTGTGTGTATGTCTTCCAACCCCCATTTCTTTCTTCCATTTTATTTACTTGCTTTGATGGTTAGTATTAGGGCACGTTTATTTTGGCATACCTTATGCAATGCATGCGTGCATCCATACATTTGTTACACATGCATCGGGCTCGGCACATCATACAAACTGCATTGTATTTCAATTCCAAATTGAATATGTGTTATTTGTAGCATTCCGCGTGCCATGTTCAGGATAGCCGAGCCTGTCTAGATTGCATCTTTGCATGTGTTGCATTAGCCACTTAACATGAACTAGGATCATGCACATGATTACTAACTGGTTTCTGTTTTGGCTCGGAGTACTAGGTGAGCTTTTATGCTTTAGCATATCACATGTGTGTGATTGTTGCCATGATAGCATGATTACCATGAGGCTAGCTGCTTATGTGATATAACTGCTTGAATGCCTGTAGATGGAGGTTGAATTACCTAAATCGGGACAATGCATTAAAAACTGTGAGTTTTAAAGCCCACTAGATAGTGGCAAAACTGTCTTTTCTAAAAGCCCACTTGAGGGTGGCAAAATCTGCATTTTAGCCTACTTACGAGTAGCAAACCATTTTCAAAACAAACATGCAATGTTTTGTTCCAATTTAGGCGATTTGGTCTATACTTGTTTGTTGTGCGCATAACATAGTAATTTTAGGCTAATAACCGGAATAAGAACATGTAATGTTTTCAAAATCGGATATCACGGTTAGTAGAGGCCGGTCTTCGGACCGGGCGAGAGGGGGTGCTCATAGCTGACCTTCCCCGATCGTACCCAAGCTCCCGAGCCAAGATCACTTTGGTGATGACGGACACGTGGCCTTCGGCACCGAGTCAGGGTTTTCTAAATTTCCCCATTTTAAAATATTTAGGTGGCGACTCTGTAATCTGGCAAAGTAGTCCATGTTTGGCACTTCTTTTCAAAAATCAGTTTTTCTTCAAAACGATTTGCCAGAGTTGGACTCTTTGGTTCAAGATTAAGAACCGTGACATTTGAGTCCTTTGAACTGTAGTGACCCAATATCGAACCAAAACGAGGGGGAAGTCGCACCCTCCCCGGGATGCGTTCGGGGACGTCTACAGGCTGCAACTGCACGATACAACATGTTTGGAAAGAAGGTAACCTGTGTACTGATACTCTTGCCAAACTTGGAGCAACTCAACCGGAGGATATGCTGGTGGTGCAAGAACCCCCAGTCGAGATCAGAGAATTACTTGTTGCTGATATGTTAGGACGCTCTATGGAACAGGCTTAGTCCCTTGTTTTATTTCCGAAGTAACCAAAAAAAAAGGTAATCACTTTCTTGTTCCAATATGTTCATGTCTCAATATGTTCCAAATAATAGAATCGGTGTCACGACCCGCTCCCCGTATCCAAGGGTTAAGTATCGTGATGGCCAGTAACTGAGGTTACCTCCGGCCAATTCTTAAACAAATTAATAAACGCGAGCGGAAGTAAAATTTAAATGAGGGTGCCAAAATAATCATCGAAGCTTCTATTTTTATTACAAAATTTATTGGCCAAAAAGGCCGATATTTACATAGAGAAATATCATAAAAGTGCTGTGTGTGTCTATTCCACAGCCTCGCATCTAAAACTTTCCAAAAGCTATTTCCTGAAAATTGGTAAACAGTTATAAGCACATGGCAGAGTGAGAAATATTATACCAAGAATATAAGGAACACGAAATAACCATGGATAGTTAGTTAGGTCAAAACATTTAAGATAACTCAGTTTGGTAAATAAATCATTGGTAAACAAATCATTTAAGTGGTAGAAACTGAAATACAGAAATTATGTAAATAAATAACCATAACCACGGTACAGAACAGAACAAAACAGAGGTCACAGGAGTGACAGTCAGAACAGAGGTACGGATTCAAGAGGTGGCTCGTACGGATTCTAGAGATGGCTCCCACAATAGTGTAGCACTTAGCTCCGCACAGAATAGAAGTCAATGGATCCATGACAAATAGAGAACCACAAAGTGGCCAAACAGAGGCCAATGGTTATTTAAATCCCCCAAGGCATGGGACTCCCGTGGTGATACTTACAAAACATAATTGTATATAAGGTTATAGTCAATATTCTTTAAAATATAAACAAACATATCCATGGGTTTCCTTTTCACAAATAGGATTCAGAAATTAAACCACGTAACTGAAATATTAATATAGTTTATAATAATTTATAAAACATAGCTTGTATAAAATAAATAATGGTAAATCAAAACATACGTAAAATATATTATGGTGACTCAAGATATAATATAACTCACCTAAACTTTAATATCTCACCCTTTCTTTCCACTATTACAGATCATCTCAATTTCCATTATTTTTTCTTCCTTTCTTTTTTCTCTTCCTTTTCTCCTTTCTTTCTTTCCTTTATTTCTTCTTTCTTTTTCTTTCTTCTTTTCTCTTCTTCACCCAGGTGAAACGCCTACCTATAAATAGAGAGGTGAGCCTCGTCCGCGACCAACACGTGGCTACGCATCACTTTTCTTAAGATTTAATTCATAATTATATAGATTTATTCTTATCCTTAATAGATATTTAAGATAATTATCATTTGACCCAATATTTTAATATAATTATATAAATAAATTAATTCTTAATTAAATTACACTTTATCATATATCAACAGAAAATAAATTATTTATTTTACTATCACGTCCATTATTATTATTATTATTATTATCTATATTATTATTATTTATATTTTGACTCCTAAACTTATACTAATTATATTGTTTTACAAAATTACACATAATAATATATAATAAATTATATATTTTCCTAACTGAGATTAAATAATATTAGTATAAATTTTACAGAATAATTAAAAATCTGAATTGTTACAATCGAACCACTAATAACATGCATTCTCATTCCTCGCAAAATTTCTAATCATCCAAATTAACCTTTAGGTTTCATTTGGTTTCACTCGAATAAGTGAAAATAGAATGAAAAGATCATTCTTTAAATTTTTATATGTAATGATCATTTCAAAATTCTCTTAAAATGATAAATGATGATTATATTTATAATATATTTTGTCACTATTTTGTTAAGTCTCGTTTGGGATGTAGGTTGACTTTTTGACTATTTTAGCCTAAAGTTAAAAAGTCTCATTTGAATAAACATTTTGATGGAAAAATCATTTCATTCCGTTTCATTCCAGTGAACCAAATACTATCTTAGGGTCAACAATTTTTCCACCCCTTGGACTAAAGCAAAGCAAAATAATTTCACTCTCACCACATATTTGGAAAACATCAACAACCACCGTTAGAATCACATGAAAATCTCAAAGGGCGAAAATCTCAAGATATAGTCTTAACAATTGCAAGTGTTTTGAGATAAAATGACAGAAGAATTTGGAACAGAGAATCCCGTGTTACATATTCCAAAGTTTGATACATTCATATAAATATACAATGAGAAAAGTTAGGGATCATGAAAGATTTATGATCTTTAGATTACCTTGATTAGTGTGTGGTGCTTTATTCTAAATGTAATCCAAGAGTCAGAAAGCTTTCATGATAATTTTCATGAAAAGTTTTCCATGAAATTAAGTAACACCATCCAATTTTTTTAATACATTCATGCTCCAAGTAAAGATATAGGAACATCATATACAATATACACCACCACACAACCCTACATGTTACAAAAGTGTATGTACATAACTACTCCTATAACCAACTTACCAGAATATCTACTCATGAAGATGAGCTCGAAGAATTGAAAAAAGAAATCCTTTGCCTCTTGTTTGGAAGCGTTGTTCTAGGCGAGTACTCTGCCGAGGCAGAAACCTTATCCAGAATACTGCTCAAAGCCCGATGAATAGAATTCACGATGACTTGGCATGCCTCGGGATTGTTGGCATTCATGGCTTTCTTGCTGGTGAAAACAAAAACTTTCACTCGACTTCCCAAGGTTGAGATTTCTGCATTCACCATATTCAGATGAAGGGAATTGAGAGCTTGTCTCAGTTCAGACAGAAGTTCGGGCGTGTATTCGCAACATATAGAGGCCCGGAATGAGAAGGTTTCCTCAGTATCTCCCTCGTTATGTGATTCAACTCTTACTTCGTCGGTGTCCATTGGAACAAGTAAATCTTTACTGGTTTCTGTTGCAGTTTTCTTAAGTTGTTTCACGTGGCTGACAACTTCAGCAAGCAATGCTGCTTTGTCCATCTATGAACAAGAAATGCAAATTTAGAGTAAGCTCAAATCATGTCATTTCATGGATATTAACTGCTCGACTTTTTTTTTTTTTTCTTTTTTTTCCTTCCATTCATTGCATGCAATGAGAGTAATCAGCTACAATGTCACAATACACCTACAGAGAAAAAAATGTAAAGTAAAAAAATGCAAAACAGCATGATGACGAGGAAAAGAATTCCAAAACCTCCTCTATACATAATCATAGCAAAAGAACAATTGTGGGTAAAATTATAAATAATCGCATGTTTTTCTGTTAGTTTCCAAACAGTTTAGTTGTATATTACTGAAATTATATACTAAATTCCATTTAAAACAAGAAATAAAACAACAAACAAATCAACAGATATAATACTAAATAAAAATTAAATCAACTATAACAAAATATTATTCAAATATTACTCTTCTCGCATGTTTAGCGGTAAAATTACTAATTAAGCTTATGTGACCTGGGTTATCTACCATTTCCTTTTCAATTGATAACATTACTAATCCGTACAAATTTTTTTGTGACATGGTTGATAGCAAGTTTATTATTATACAAAACAGTTCTGAAAATTTAATGGCAGTGCTTTTCCAAAACGTATGTTATTGCTTACGTGCCTAATCAACATCAAATATGAGAATTACAAATTAAACAACACAGAAGATGATGAAATAGATAATGCCAATCACTTTTTAATGCATATATAACCGCCTAACTATTGTAATCCTTGACAATGAGATTTTCTTATTCATAGTAGTTGGGAAATCTCTTTCATGGGTGTACTTGTTAAACAACCATAAGCTCATTAAAATGTGATATTATGTTGAATTTTTTAATCAATTATTGCTTTGCTTTCTTAGGTAGGGATGCATGTCACTCAACATTTTAATAAAGTGAGATGAAAAGAACCGTCTACTTCAAAAATAGTTGCATGCAAAGAGCACAAACATTGACCAAAGTTCTGCAATATTTGCAAATAAGACCTTCAAGTATACCTAAATTTAAATGATGCATATTATCTAATTATGAACAATTGTCTAGAAAACACAAACTTAAAGTTAATCTCTTCACTTTCATACCAAAAAATTATGGTGCATTTTAAATATTTAAAGTTATTCCAAATAATAATGAAGTAAAGTACCTGTCATTACTTGCTTTTAAGAGACTTCCATTCAAGTTGGGATTTATGAGAGGCTGTATATTATGAATGAAGCCTATACCAGTTGACCATGATTTCTTAGTAATCAAAATCTAAATAATCAGATACTAATATCTCCATATGTAAACTTTATGTGTTCCCAAATCTTGATTGAAGTCAACTCTCACGGTTACAAGTAATATGCTATGGTTCCATCAAATGAAAAAAAGGAAAGGCTCATGTTTTACATATAAAGTTGAAAAAAAATATAAAATGAAAAAGTATATAACTTCTTTTAAAAAATCAAAATTCAGACCATAAATATTTAATTAAAAAAAGAGCCAAATTAAGCATTTCAGAGAATCTCAATCATGTCAAACTTATAGTGGGAATAGTGGAATAAGGATCTTCAACATAGCAGAGCTACCATATAAATTTTATTTCCAAGGAATGTCATGTTGGGTTCTCTTCAATCATTCATGACAACTCAAGGAAAAACAAAATCAAATGAAAAAATAAATAAATAATTTGCATATCCATTCAATGATTGAAAATAATTGAAAGAATAAATCAAGAAAATAACCGAATCAACTTGCTATTACCTCACCATCCAAGTAAATACATACTTGTAGTGCTTGTTTGGTTTGTATTTGAGAAACATGTTTTGAGATAAAAAGTACGAAAATTTGTTTGGTTTGGTTTTTTTTCAAAAGATGTTTTGAAAAATTATTTTGAGAGACAGTTTTGGAAAAAGTGATTGATTTGATGTGTATGAGAGAGAGATTTGTTTGGAAAACTTGTAAACCAATCAAGTTTTGGAAAAAAAATTTGGGAAAATTTGTTTGGTTTGATTACTTTTAAAAACTTATTTGTAGAGAATTTTTCTCAAAATTTTTTGAGAAACACTAACCAAACAAGGCCTTAAAGAAACTACCACCATAAGCTATAGACTGTTTCTAAAAGCATAATCACATAAAGTCCATATGACATTGATATCTATATTATGAAGTACAGACACCTCTCTGGAGGTCACGTATGAGTGTCCAACACGTGTTGGACACGGACACATGTCGGGCACGCTCTGGACAAATGTCAAATACACTAGAAAGAGTTGGATACGATGGGACACGCTACGTATGCTACAAACACGTAGGGACACACTAAGGACACATTGGGGACATGCTGAAGATACGTTAAGGACATGCTGAGGACTACTTTTTTCAAAAAGAAAAAAAAAATTTAATTTTTTTTACTAAAATAACATATCTAAAGTTTAATAAATTTAATAAAATTAAATATTTGACAAAATATATATTAAACATTTAAAAACATGACATATAATAAGGCTAAGTTTGGCATAACCTAAATAATATAAAAAGTCAAAAAGTCACTATCCTATTTAAGTCATATCATCTTATTTAAATCACATCACCTCTCTAACACATCACATCAAACCCAACCCATACCCAACCTATATAAGCCAATAAGTCAAAAAGTGCACTTTTTTAGAACATTCCAAACCAACCCTAAATATGTAAAATTATAGTTTTTGCACGTGTCATAATGTGTTGTGTCCAATATTTTTTAAAATTTACGTATTTGTATGTTCATGCTGTGTCACGTGTCCGTACTTCTTAGTATTTTCACAATTCACCAAAGTAACCAATATGTTCTTCAACATTCCTTGAGTATGAAGTTCTATCATAAATAAACATGCCAACAATAGAATGAAAATTGAAATCAACAATCTATCATAATCTCAATCTTAGGTAACTCAGAACACAAGACTCTCACTAATGGATCATAATCTATGAAGCACAGGTACGGATATAACTACTGGTACTGATATGATACGGGTAAGTCGATACAGTAAAATTTTAAAAAAATAAGATATGGGTACGGTTTGGTACGCTTGCAAAAAAAATATTTATTTTTAATTTAGAGTAATGTAAAAATTAATTAAATGATTTAATTTGTTAAGGTTCAGCCTACAATTAACATTTCATGTCAAAAGTGAAGATATAAATTAAAATTAAATATCAATATATTAAATAACTTATAAACCATAATTTAATTTTAAATCATGTTAAGTATAAAACAAAAAATAAAAAAAAAGTTTAGTGAAAAGAGTTTTATTTTTGTAGTAGAAGAAAATATTATTTCAATTGAAATACGATATGATTTGAGTATATACTAAGTACATTTAGGTGCATCCAAAATTAAGAAAAAAAATTTAAATATATATTTGATACCTATGTAACAATACCATATAAATATCATACGCGAATAAATACCTAATACAAGTACGGCAGCGTTTCGAAATACCCATCTTCATAGATCATAAACAATGTGAAAAAGTAAAATACCTTATCAGTGCAAGGCACGAGGCCACGAAGCGTGGTGAGATGAGCATTGATCCTCTCTCTCCTCCTCCGCTCGGCCTCGCTATGACTCTTCAACGCCGCCATCGCCTTCTCCTCCGAAACCCCACCATTTTTCTTCCCAACTCTCACCGGAGCAGCCTTCACAAGCTCACCCCTCTCACTATCCAACACCAAAGATTGCGAAACCGGCATCGAACCACCTCTCCAATTCCCACTAAACCCTCCTAAATTCTCCGAAAACAAACAATTGGGTCCAAAATTCGAATTCAAAGTGTTCGATTTCCAAGCATACGAAGTCATAATTCAATTCTCTCACACTATATACCTATCTCTCTCTCTCTATATATGTATATATGTGTGTGTGAGTGATTTAGTGTTTGTTGGAACCAGGAGGGAGAGTGGTGGGGGCGAACCAGAAAGAGAGCATTCGGAGGAGGAAATTGAGGTTTGTGGAGGTGGGTTTGGTGGTTTGAAGTTCCATGACTTGAAAGAAGACAAGTTGGGGTGAATTGGGGAAGAAATTGATTAAGAGAAGATCCAAATTTTCATCTTGATGGTGTTGAATTCGAGCATTTCGATGCCGGAAAGCGTTAAAAACCCAGTGGTCAGTGGGTTTGAATAAGGAAGACCCAGTTGAGAAAATCGATGAATATACAATGGAATCGAATCAGAACCCTAGAATGTGCATATATATGTGTGTAATACACACATACCTGCTGTGTATCTATATGTGCAGAAAGAGACAAAAGGGAATTGGGGTCTGCAGAGACCTTTGAAGAACAGCTGTTTGAATGTTTTGAGAGAGAGAGAGAGAGAGAGAGAAGAAGGAGAAGAAGAAGAAGAAGCCTCAAACAGTCACTAGAGAAAGACAGCAAGTATCTTCTTGTATAAAAGAATCCAAAGTTTGTTTGGTCTTTTGAAAAAAAAAAAAAAAAATTAGTTTTTAACTTTTTATTCATCGTGGGTCACATCATATCTCATATTTTTTATTTATAAAAAGACAAAATGAATTAAAGGGTAAATGACACTGACACCCCCTGAAATTTATATTTATTATAATTTCCTCCTCACTTTTTAAAAATTACATCTCCTTCTCTAAGGTATAAAATTTCATTACAGATTCCCCTCAGTAATTTAATTTTTTTAAATATCAATTTTGTCCTCACTAGGTAAATTACATTGACACCTCTCACATTTTAAAAATTACAATTCCCTCCCTAAAGTTTAAAGTAGCATTGCCCATTACCCCTCAGTTAGTATTAGTTGGAAAAAAAATTTATTAAAAAAAATTATTTAAAAAAAAAATAATTGAAAAAAAAATTGTTAATAAAATTTTTTAATTTCTGTTTAAAAGTTGACGTAAACTCATTTTTTGAATTTATGCCTCTTAATTTTTAATTTGTTTAAAAAAATTCTAAAAATCAAACCATACATAACTTAAGAATCTTTTAATAAGTCATTTCTTACGTTAGTAACTTATTTGTTGTTTGGGGTGTCCCAAATAAATGCATTTTTTGTCTTTTTGAACTAAAAAGTTGAGAAAAAAAATGAATATTTAGATTAATTTTTTGACTTTCGACGAAAAAATGTGTATTAAGGCCTGGTTTGGGATCTTTGAAAAAAGAAAAAAAGACAAAAAGTTCCTAAAAAAGTTAAAAAGTTATCACTATTCACAAAAAAAATTATAAAAAAATTATTTTTATACAAAAAGGTACAAATCACGTTGACGTGAGTTGCCTTTTGCTGACCTTGGTAAGAACAAATTACACAGGCAGAAGCAAGCTTAAGGACGGTGTTGTTCAGCCCTTGGAGACCCATCACATGTCCCATTTTGATAATTTGAACCGTTCAATGTGTAGAACTCGTCGAGTACTATTTGCCTATCAAAAATGACGTTGATCGGATATTGCTAACTACATGATCAAATCAGTTTTGTATAAAAAATGGATGGTATTATATTTAACAGTTGACAAAAAACTAATCCAATCAAATTGCTGTCGATATCCGATCAACTTGATTTTTTACAAACATATAATACTCGATGAATTCTACACATTGAATGGTTTCGATTATCAAAACGAGACCCGTGGTGGCCCCCACGAGCCGAACATCACCGGTCAATTCAATGCCCGAAAATGAGGCAAGCATATCCTATATGCTAGTTTGCCATAGCTCTGCCCAACGTATGAACTATTTCTCTCTCCCTTCTCCTATACACTAAATTATATAATTTTTTAATACATATTTTTTCGTTAAAAGTCAAAAAATTATTTAAAACAATCATATTTTTTTCTTCAACTTTTTAGTCCAAAAAGTCAAAAAGTGCACTTATTTAGAACATCCTAAACAGCTCCTAAAAAATTATATAAATAAGTGTATAGGAGAAGTTAGTGATCTAACCCGTATAGTATGGCAAAGCAATGGGCGGATTAGGAGATAGGAAATCATTGTCTCATTCTCGGATTTAAATTGGATGGTGTTGTTCGGCCCTTGGGGGCCCACTACAGGTCTCGTTTTGCTAATTGGAGTTCAATGTGTAAAACTCATTGAGTACTATATGCTTGTAAAAAATCACAGTAATCGAATATCGATAGCTATCTGATCGTGTTAGTTTTTTGTCAACCGTTAACTATAACACCATCCATTTTTCATACAAAACTGATTTGATCATATAGTTAGCGATATCCGATCAACGTGATTTTTTACAGGCATATAGTACTTGATAAGTTCTACACATTGAATGGTTCAGATTATCAAAATGAGACCCGTGATGAGCCCTCACTGGCCCAACATTACCCTCAAATTTAATGAATATATATACCAACTTTTCTTTTTTTTCCTTTGACAGCCCACTTCCATCAGTTGGTACCAGTCACGTCAACTGGTTGATTTGTATTAAAATATTATGTAAATTAATTTTTTTATATTTTTAGGCCAAGTTTAGGGAGTGTATAAAAAGTCAAAAAGTTACTCAAAAAGTTAAAAAGTTAACACTATTTACCAAAAGTCAACAATTACGACTGCACAACTCCCAATCCTAATTTTCCTCTACAAACCAATTTTTACAATTTTTTATTACACATTTTTCCATGAAAAGTCAAAAAGTTAACCCAAACATCTATATTTTTTCCCTCAACTTTTTAGTCCAAAAAGACAAAAAGTGCACTTATTTAGGACACCCCAAACAACCCCTTAATTTGTAAATAGTGATAACTTTTTAACATTTTTAGTAACTTTTTGATTTTTTGGATTTTTTTTAGGATGCTAAACCAGGCCTTAATTATTTGCTAATTTTACGACATTTTTACTATCTGAGGCATGTTTGATAACCATTTAATTTTCAATTTTCAATTCATATTTACAAAAATTTAAAAAAGGTCATAAAAACTTGTTTGATAATTTTTTTTTGTTTATAAATTGTTGTCTTAGTTTGTAAATTTGAGAAAAAAAACGTAAATTCAAAAAATGATTTTACGTTGGCTTTTAAATAGAAATTTAAAAATTTTACTAACAAATTTTTTTTTCAATTATTTTTTTTTCAAATAATTTTTTTTCCAATGAATTTTTTTCCCAACTAATACTAACTGATGGGCTAATTGATAATACTACTTTAAACCTTAGGGAGGGGATTGTAATTTCTAAAATGTGAGAGGTGTCAATGTAATTTATCCAGTGAGGGCAAAATTGGTATTTAAAAAAATTAAATTGCTGATGGATAGAATCTATAATGAAACTTTAAATCTCAGGGATCCAAAAGGCAGGGGGTGTCAGTGTAATTTTTCCTAGATTAAAAAAGTCAAAAAATTAACTTTTTACCAACTTCTCAAAAAACCACTTAATCATGCTTTAAGTTGGAGGAGTTAATAATTATTAAATTTCTCATAAGTTTAGAAACAAAATATAAGATAGGATTTGGTTTAATTTTGAAATCATAATTTTAATTAAAAAAAATTTAAATTTATTTTAAAATTCATAATCAAATACTTAATTTAAAACTCCTTTCAAAAATTATTTTTAAAAATTAAAACTCAAAATTATTTTCAAAATTCTATTTTAAAACAGAAAAAAAATAATTAAAATATATATATTTTTTATTTTGTTCTTTAAAATTATTTTTTATTTTTATTTTTATTAAAAAACTTCATAAAATATGTTTTTATTTTTGTTTTTGAAGAAAAATATTTTTTATCTTTTATTTTTTGAAAAATATTTTTGCAAATATTGGTCAAATAATTTGTTGTGATTTATACATATATGGGCAATCCAAAATTTTTTAAAATTAAAAAAAAATTAAATATTTTTAAAAAATAAAAATATATTTAAAAAATATATAAAATATTGAAATATTTAAAAAATAAAATAAAATATTTAAAATAAGAGAATAAGAAAATATTTAAAATAAAAAATTATATATTTAAAATAAATTTTTTTTTTAAAATTTTACAATATTTTTAAAAAATACAACGCACAAATGTAATAAATAAAGCGCACATTAAAAAAATAAATAAATATTTACAATAAAAAATATTTACACTAACAAAATAAAATTAAGAAAAAATTTTAATTTTTAAAAATAATAAACTAAAACAATTTCAAAATATAATTCAACTCAAAACTCTCTTTTCAAAATTTATTTCAAAAACATATCTTTCAAAATACATCTTCATACTCAAATCATGATTTTAAAATTAAATCAGACGGAACTTAAAATTTCTCATAAGTTTTATAATAGTTTAATAAAATGATTATTACCATTTCATTACTAATATTCTCATAAATTTAGAAAAAAAATATATAATTAATTTTACACTTTTTATATAATTATACTAATCTTCTATAAACCTCAATTCACATAGAATATGTTTATTTGCCTCCATGAGTTGAAAGATTGGGTGAGGTGTGTTTGGTTAGAAAAATTGTAAAGGGATTAATACTCCGATTAGAGTACTAGCCCACCACTATAGTTAGATCAGCAAAGATGGGTGTCAAGTGGAAAAAAGAGTAATTATGTAATTTCACAGATTTAATCTCAATTAATTAATACCATCAGATTAATACACAAAGAAACATATTTTTATCTTATATTTTCAACTTAATACTAATATATTATTAATCTCCTCACTCAATTTTATTGCACAGCTATACTTATTGGAGGTTTGGAAGAGGGGATTAGATTAGTAATTCGTGGCCCTACGTATAACTTGTTTGTTTGTAAATAAGTGGTATGGAATTATTAATCTCATAGGATTATCAATCCCATCTCATGGTGGGGTGCCTCTATTTACACACCACATTTGCTCTTAAGGCATACCACTATTCAATTCACATCTTTAATAATTTGAAAAAACATAATTTTTCTTAACATACACCACAACGTTTTATTTTTGCTCTTAGTCCCACAGTGATGCATCGTTTAACACACCAAATATAATCACTAAACTATACCAAATTCTTTTAGAATAATGGCAAGTCCAGGTATCGATCCATAGGGACTATTGTGAAATTAAACTAATTTAATTGTTAAATTCCTAAATTAATTTTAATAAAAAGATTGAATAATCATAACCTAATTTAATAACGAATAAATTAAACTAAGGAATTAAATTATCAATAATAAATGAAATTGGGTTTACTGAATTGGGAGAAAATCCTAGGGTAGAGAATTCACTACTAACCACATAATTAGGATTTCCAATTGAAATCAATTATGCTATGGTTTGAACGGATTAATGTTTCGCAACTACAAGCTCGAAGCATTTGACAAGAAGATCATCACATTCAATGTACGAGCACGAACTATCTCAAGTAATACGAATCGTTCACTCCAAACTAAGGTAGTGATACGACTCGTTCCTCGTAGCATGGTTCGTCTCATACCTTGAATGTGAAGGAATAGAAAACACATGTATGGATAACATTTAACAATCACAAAAAGTCAAATATTTGAAGAGATAATGAAAAATATATAAAAGAAACTTCTAAATCACCATACGAATGTTTAAATCTTTACATAATTAAAAATCAAAAAGAAAACAACATAATTACATGGTTAGGGTTTCATCAAAACCCTAGAAAAGAAGACTAGCCACTCATAGAGGAGTGGAAGGAGGTAGATGGAGAAGAAACCACCATGGGAGACATCCTTGAAACTTTTTGTTTTTTTTCCCTTCCAAACCCTAGCCTCTCCCTTTAGGTCAAAATAACTTCAGAACCCTAGAAAAATCTTTTCCTTTTCTTTTTATACTTCTACTCACTTCCAAACAGGCTTAAAACATCGGTTTGACTTTTCCAGAAAAAGTCAACTTTGTCCAAATTTTGTCTTTTTGCCCATTTTATGCTCCGACGATGTACAACCTGATTGACATTCAACACACATAAACTATACGGTTTGACCAGCAAGTGAAATTAAGAGATTCTAATTAACGGTCTCAATGATGTACATTTCGGCCTTAATCACATCCCCCAACTTACTACTTGCTAGTCCTCAAGCAAGTAAAATAAAATAAAATAAAACAAAATCTATCTATTTCCTCTTTCGTGGGAAAACGGCTGCATTTAGCATATGCAACAAGCCTTTAAACCACAATGTTACCCCAAGTGGACGAGTAAAGTCTCGTGAGGGTTTCCAAAAATGATACCCACAAATATTAACATATTCATATATACTCAACAACAAATGATTACACTACTCCACCTAACAATCAACTTATGTGCCACTACTGTGTGATATTGAGACATAATGAGTCATTAAAGGCACAGTGGACAAGCATGAAGGAACCTATTGAGTCAAAACCACAATTCAGTTAATACAAAAGTAAAGTTCCCTATACTTGTGCATGCTAGTAGACAAGTCATGAGTACCCTCGATATAAAGTGCAATCTCCATATTAGTTAACTATCCACTATAATAGTCCAGTGTAACTCATAATAACACTCAACATATACAGAAAAACTAACCTGTTGTAGCCAAGATTCTCAAAAAAAAAAAAAAAATTAATTTTTTTTTTTTATATGACAGTGCAATGTCCTGATCCATTAAGCTTTTTTTTTATATGATTGTGCAATGTCCTGATCCATTAAACTTTCTAATCAACCCATGTAACAAGCATTGGGCCAATGACTCCTAAACCAGACGGTTTTAGGGCACTAGGTGTAAAGACACCCCTACGGGCTTAATAACTCGAGTTGAAAAGGTTACGAATCCGAACAAGTCATTCTTCTTATTTTTCCTTAACTGTACAATGTCCAAGTCCCTTAAGCTTTCTAATCAACCCATGTAGCAAGTTTTGGGCCAATGACTCCCAAACCAGACGGTTTTAGGACATTAGGTGTAGAGACACCCCTACGGGCTTAATAACTCGAGTTAAAAAGGTTACGAACCTAAACAAGTCAAGTGTTGTTTTTTTTTTTTTTTTTAGAATCTTGACTCCTCATTTATTCTTTTCTGTAACTCTAGCTATTATCAATGATGTACACCAGAGATTATAATAAAAAGATCACCGCTATGATAGTGTGTTCATGTGAATTAAGACATACTCATGACAAGTGTACTAAAACCACAAACACAGACAACTCTTCTCGTGCAAATATCGCATGCAAGTATCTACCCAATAAACCCTTTTCATACAAGTCTACTATACTCGCCCATTAACATATGCAAATATCATCACCCTACTAGCAAAAAGTCACATCAAGTGAAGTAATGCAATCAAGTGAAACATGTATAAACATGAATTATGAGCCAAATAGAAATGCAAAAAATAAAATATAACCCTCATCCCCCAACTTGAATATGGCATTGTCCTCAATGGAAAAGTAAAGAGAAATAAGAGAATATTACCAGAATTGTAGGTGCACATCCAGGTAGACAAAGAGTAACATATACACACTTCACATTTTTTTTTTTGAAGAAAAGAAAGAATTAAATAAATGAATAAAAATGACTTTAAATTAAATTAACTAAATTATAAAATAAAATAAACTAAACTAAACTATAAAATAACTAAACTACAAAAGAGACTAAAGTATAGAATAAAATAATCTAAACTAAACATTTTTTTTTTAATTAATAGAAGAGAAGAAAATAAAATAAAAACTAAACTACTTAATAATGAAATGAACAATTACATCATAGAATAGAAAAAAAAAAATAAAAATAAAAATAACATCACTAACTAAACAAATAAAATTAAAAATAAAAATAAAATAATCCACAAACTAATGAGAATAAGGAACGAAATAATTTAAACTAAACAAATATAGCAAATTAAAAAAAAAAAACTAAATTAGGATTATTGTTAGCACCATGATATCTGCGAATTTTTAAAAAAAAAAAAAATAGAAAATAGAAAAAAATAATAAATAAATAAATAAATCGATTTTTTTAATATATAAATAAAATAATTGTATATTTATTTATTTATATTTAAAATTTATTTATGTATTTATTTACTTAAATAAATTAAAAATGAAATTAAAAAAATAAAATAAAATAATAATAAAAATAAAACTAAAACAAAACAAAACATTTTTATTATTATTATTTTTTTTTAGAAAAGTTGCCACGCACTTGGTCGCGCCTACTTTAATAGCAGTGGGCAGACTTCCAATCTCACAAATGTCTCGCACGTGCGGGGCCCAAGCCGCACGTGCGGCGATTTGAACCCCTCTCGCGTATTTTTTTTTTGGAAAAATCGGCCTCCCGCACGTGCGGGGCCCAAGCCGCAGGTGTGGTTTGGTCAAAAATTTTTTTTTTTTTACAACAAGTACAACACAAAATTATTATTATTATTATTATTATTATTATTATTTGTTAAAATGAACAAGTATAACCCTTTATTTATTTATTTATTTATAAATTGAACAAGTATAACAACTATATATATATATATATTTTTAACTAACTCTCAGCACCTAATGAAAGGCACCAGAGTTATGGCATAAAGTTGCCACTTCAGAATCCCCTAGGTAATAAAACCCAGCGTAGTTTATAGCCTTCGGGCTAGTACAACCCAAATATACTTAACCATTTCTACCTTCAATTGACATCCGAAATAAATATAGCACATAAGAATATAACGGAATGCCCACTAAAGATATAATCTTCACGCGAAAACCACGGGTACTACTTTTCTCCCTAACTGTGTTTGTAACTTTCTCTATTTTCCAACAAGGTGACAGACTAGGTTAATTCGGTATCCAGAATCGAGGCACATAAAGCTACCTCAACCTACGGGGCTGCCATACAAAGTTCAAGCCGAGGTAGTTTTGAAGCAATCTCCACACCCTTGGGTATTTAAACCAGACTCTAGTCTCGGAAATCCCAAACCTTTGTGTTCTAGGCTTTGCCATTCGAACTTTAGTTTCTACCGTCTCAGTTGGTCTCCTAGGAACTAGGGGTGTATACGGTCCGGATTGGTTCGGTTTTGAGTAAATCCAAGAACCGAACCGATCCTAACGGTTCTGTAATTTTGAGAACCAGACCAGACCATTACACTTATAAAACCGAACCAGAACCAAACCGAAAAAACGGTTCGGTTTCGGTTTGGTTTACGGTTCTAAAAATTTCTATTTACAAAAATAAATTGTTAATATTAGCAAAATAATTACTCAAACTAATTACATTTAACTCATGATAAAAACTAATAATATTAAGGTATTACTTAATATTACATATCTATATCATCTTAATATCATTAAAATTATAAAAAACCAATTAATAAAAATAAAACTTGATATTATATATATATCTTTTAAAATTCGGTTCGGTTCGGTTCGAACCACGGTTTTTTCATAAAATCCATTAACCGAACCGTTTTTACGGTTCTCATATTTCTTAATCCGAAACCAAACCAATTCTTAATAGAACCGAACCAAACCGTATGATTCGGTTTGGTTCGGTCCGGATTACCGGTTTGAACGGATTTTTTGAACAGCCCTACTAGGAACTCATTACAAACACGGTTAGGTGGCTATACCAGACCGTCAGATGCTGTTCGGGCATGGCTAACACCAAAGGAATTACACCTTTAGAGGATTTAAAGTCTCCTAGATGCAAATAAAGCATAACGAGAACAAAGAAAAACAGAATAGCATAGAAAGGAAAGAAAAGAGAATAAGGAATCAATCTATCAATCATAGTAAAATAGGTCCATCACACCCTTGGGTAAAGGAAAATGATCATTCCTAATCGAGAAATTTAGTCTCCTATAATCAACGCACACTCGCCACCCAGTAGTGGTTCGTGTGGGGACTAACTCTCCTCCCTCATTCTCAACAACGGTGATGCCCAATTTCTTGGGCACCACTTGTGTGGGACTCACCCACTTGCTCTCCGAGACGGGGTATATAATACCCACATCCAACAATTTTAATACCTCCTTTTTCACCACCTCTTTCATGTTAGGATTCAGTCTTCATTGCATTTCGCGAGAAGGTTTGGTGTCCTCCTCTAGGTGTATATAATGCATGTACACAGAGGGATCTATCCCTTTCAAATTAGCCACTGACCACCCTATAGCACTCCGATGTGCCACAAGAACACTCATTAACTGACTCTCCTGCTCTACAGTCAAGTCAGATGCAATGATGACCGGTAAAGTATCTTGGGGCCCTAAAAATGCATACTTGAGTGTGGCCGGGAGTGGCTTCAACTCAAGTGTAGGTGGTGTGACCAAAGATGGTATGGCAGGCTCTCTCGACAAAGAAAGAAGTGACTCAAACCGGGCTTTCCATGGAGGAAATTCCGGTGTAGAAGAAGAATTAAGCAAGACATTCACCTCCTCAACTGACCCATCAATATCAAAATTTTCAAATCCAAAATGAGCTAGACAAACCTCTAAAGAGTCCTCTACAAGAATGGAGGGCAAAGCCTCCTCCACAATCTCATCCACAACATCTACTAATAAGCGCTCCTCTCTCTCATGAGGTTGTTGGGATGCTTGGAAAACATTAAGTTTCACTTGCATGTTGCCAAATGAAACTTCCATAACCCCGGTCCGACAATTGATGCATGCATTGGCTGTAGCCAAGAAAGGTCGACCTAAGATCACTGGGATTTGTTTCTTAGAACTGGTTACCGGTTCCATAATTAACACCAAAAATTCAACAGGGAAGTAGAACCTACCAACCTTAACTAGCACATCCACAATCATGCCATGTGGCACTCTGAGGGACCGGTTAGCCAATTGAAGAGTGACAGTAGTGGGCTTCAACTCGCCAAGCCCAAATTCCTCGTACACAGAGTACGACAATAAATTGATACTAGCCCCTAAATCTAATAAGGCCCTATCAATGAAATGGTCCCCTATAATGCATGCAATGGTTGGGGCACCCGGGTCCTTAAGCTTAGGAGGTGTGTCATTCAACAAGATGGAGCTTACTTGCTCCGTGAGTAGAACCTTTTGGGACACATGTGTCCTAGATGTACGTTTTGGCGTACAAAGGTCCTTCAGAAATTTGGCATATGATGGTACTTGCTTAATCGCCTCCAACAGGGGGAGGTTGATTTTTACCTGTTTACAGACATCTATCATTGCCTCCATAGATGCCGCATTCTTATTAAAAGGGGACAGTGTATCAAGGCATTGGGGAAAGGGTGCCTTAGGCACATATGGAGTGCTAAGTCATCCCTCTTAAGTGTTTCCCCCTCACCCTTGCTCGCATTAGGTGTACCCCCATGGTCACCCTTCTTAACTCTAGTTGCATCAGACGCAACTGACTGAGGCTCTAACTCCCTACCACTTCTCAAAGCAACCACCGCCTACACTTGCTCATGTTGCTTACCATTTCCACCCGAACTCTCTGTCCCGTATTGTCTCTTAGGGTTGGCCACAGTTTGACTTGGTAATTTTCCTTCCTCTTTCCGATTCATGTTGTTAGCCATTTGACCCAATTGGGTCTCTATCTTGGCAATAGAGTGAGTGTGGGAGTGAACTATCGGTGCTAACCCCTTAAGTTCTGAGAGAACTTCCAACACCTGAGTCTTAAAGGCAGAGTTGCCCTGAGGAACAGGCGGGGGTTGTGGTTGCCGGTACGGTTGTGGGGGTCGATAAGGTTGCGGTGGTTGGTAGGATGATTGGTTGGCAAAATTATTGAAATTCTGCCTTGGTGGTGGAGGATTGTAAGAAGTGCCTTGTGAAGGGGGTCTCCATGAGAAATTAGGGTGATTTCTCCATCCCAGATTATATGTGTTGAAGTATGGGTCATTACCCGGGTTGGAGAATCCTTGAGCCACATTCACATGCTCTTGGACTAACTCCGGAAATTGTGATGCCGAAGGGCACTCACTCAAGTCATGAGTAGGGCTCGCACATATAACACATCCCTCACGGAATTGAGGCTGATCTTGCTGGGTAGGGGCATGTCCCGTAGCTAATAAGTGGTCTATCTTGCGAGACAGTGCCTCTACTTGTTGGGCTAACTCTAGGTTTTGCCCAACCTCATAAATGCCCCCTCTTTTCGGGGTTCCAACTACTGGTTGCCAGACTTGTCGGGCTACGGAGGCATGGTGAAGGGAATTATCACTTAGGTTCTCAAACAATTGCCATGCCTCGGCATCATTTTTAGACATGAATGTCCCACCACAGGACGAATCCACCATTTGGCGGTGCGGCTCAGTTAAGCCATAATAAAATGTTTGAACAAGTTGCCAATCAGGCACTTGGTGGTGGGGACACTGTTGGAGAAGGTCTCGAAGTCTTTCCCACGTCTCATGGAATTGCTCGCCATCCATTTGAGCAAAGTTTGTGATGGCTCGCCTAAGTTGGTTGGTTTTACCTATGGGAAAGTACTTCTCCCAAAACCGTTGCTGTAATTGGTCCCAAGTTATGATTGAATTAGCAGGTAAAGAATTTAGCTAGTGTTTGGCTTTATCCTTTAATGAGAATGGAAACAATCGCAACATTAAGGCTTCATTTGTGAAATTCTGGATCCTCACTGTCGAGCAAATTTCCAGAAATTCATTCAAATGCTTATAAGGATCATCATGAGTTAGTCCATGGAATGATGTGAGCATTTGTATGGTGCTGGACTTAATCTCATAATGAGCAACAGTGGTGTTGGGTAATTAGATGCATGATGGTGATGTATATGCAGTGGGTGTAAAATAATCCTTAAGTGTCCGGTTGGGCACATTCGGGATATTAGGATCTGCCATCTCTAATGGCTCAATGTATGAATATGAATATTCAAGCCTAGGAATACGGGCAGAGGTCCTAAGTCTCATAAGGGTCCTTTCTAGTTCAAGGTCCAAACTCCACAATTCAGGGCGACAAGAACGACGCCCGTGCATACACTACCCAAACACACACAACAAGTTCCGACTCTGTGCACTAAGTATGAAAGCAAAATACCAAAGGAAGAAATACTCACAGCGGTTTAACGAAAACGCTTTACTTGTCTTGCGGATGCTTGACATGTAGACGTTGTTTCCAACCTCTGTTTGAGCTTTGACTTTCGTTTTAGCACTTTGGTGCTTTGCTTGTGAGTGTTTGCTTCTATTTACTCACTTTAGTGCTGCGGTTTTTATTTTTATTTTAAAAGCTCGGCTGGGCTCTGCTTGCACTTCAATGATAGCTCTAATTTCAAACGCTCTACACACTTAGCAATACAAAAGCATAAAATCCTAAACTAAAAATTAAAGTAAGAATGTAACTTTAAATTAACTAATTTCGCCAGAAGTCTCCGGCAACGGCGCCAAAATTTGATGGGTCGTTTAACACACCAAATATAATCACCAAACTATACCAAATTCTTTTAGAATAATGGCAAGTCCAGGTATCGATCCACAGGGACTATTGTGAAATTAAACTAATTTAATTGTTAAATTCCTAAATTAATTTTAATAAAAAGATTGAATGATCATAACCTAATTTAATAACGAATAAATTAAACTAAGGAATTAAATTATCAATAATAAATGAAATTGGGTTTACTGAATTGGGGAAAAATCCTAGGGTAGAGAATTCACCACTAACCACATAATTAGGGTTTTCAATTGAAATCAATTATGCTATGGTTTGAACGGATTAATGTTTCGCAACTACAAGCTCGAAGCATTTGACAAGGAGATCATTACATTCAATGTACGAGCACGAACCATCTCAAGTAATACGAATCGTTTACTCTAAACTAAGGTAGTGATACGACTCGTTCCTCGTAGCATGGTTCGTCTCATACCTTGAATGTGAAGGAATAGAAAACACATGTATGGATAACATTTAACAATCACAGAAAGTCAAATATTCGAAGAGATAATGAAAAATAAATAAAAGAAACTTCTAAATCATCATACAAATGTTCAAACCTTGACATAATTAAAAATCAAAAAGAAAACAAAATAATTACATGGCTAGGGTTTCATTAAAACCCTAGAAAAGAAGACTAGCCACTCATAGAGGAGTGGAAGGAGGTAGATGGAGAAGAAACCACCATGGGAGACATCCTTGAAACTTTTTGTTTCTCTTCCCTTCCAAACCCTAGCCTCTCCCTTTAGGTCAAAACAACTTCAGAACCCTAGAAAAGCCTTTTCCTTTTCTTTTTATACTTTTACTCACTTCCAAACAGGTTTAAAACATCGGTTTGACTTTTCCAGAAAAAGTCAACTCTGTCCAAATTTTGTCTTTTTGCCCATTTTATGCTCCGACGATGTACAACCTGATTGACATTCAACACACATAAAGTATACAGTTTGACCAGCAAGTAAAATTAAGAGATTCTAATTAACGGCCTCAATGATGTACTTTTCGGCCTTAATCACACACCACTAGTACATAACCTCAAATTCAAAAAGAAAAAAAAAACCCCAAAATACCCTAATCTTCCAACTCTCCAACCCTTACCAAATTCTAACCCTAATCTTAACTACCAACATCGCCGACGGCTACCATCCCTTCCGTCGCCGCAACCCTCTCCAACCTTCTTCTTCTTCTTTTCTTTCTCCGGTGACACTCACCACCTATCCACTGCCCATCAATAGATATAAACATACATTCATCCTCCCCCCCCACTCTCTCTCACATACCAAACCCTTCAACTTCTCAGGCTCCATTTCAGAGAGAGAAAATGAGCAGAGATTAGAGAAAAGTCAAGCAATCGAACGATCAAGATGGCTTTGATTCACCGGTATTCGAATATGCCGAAGCCATTCTCCACCGCGGTCTCATACACCTCATCTCTTCGCTATTCATTCTCCACTGACGATTCAACCTCCATTACCGTCGAGACCAACGTCCTTTTCATTGGCCACAACTGTGAACATCGTCTCGCACCGTCACCACCACCCCCAAAGAGCTCATAACCTTCTTCCGAGACATGGCGATGATGCGTTGGATGGAGATCGCTGTCGATTCACTTTACAAAGCGAAGCTTATCCACGGTTTCTACTACCTCTACGACAGCCAAGAAGCTGTGGCGATCGGAATGGAAACGGCGATCACCAAGAAGGATTGCATCATCATCGCCTATCACGACCACTACCTCTTCCTCGGCCGGAGTTGGGAGCAACCAACAAAAATGCAACTCTGGTTATAGTTGGTGTGTAATTAGAATTTTGTCTAAAATGGTAATTTGACTAATGGATGTTGTGTATTCAACTAAGGTGTGTATTTGGTCATTTTGGTCATTTTAGGTAAGGTCATTATTGTAATAAAAAATAATCAATTAATAGTGAGCCTTAAGAAAAAATGTGATGTGTAAATAGAGGCACCCCTCACGACGAGATTAACATTCCCAATTTAATACCACTCGATGAATGGATGGTTAAAAGATCATTTTACCCACATTTTACAAAATCAACAAAGTTATCTTTTATGTGATAAGAATTTTTATGTAATTTGTAGATTTAATAATAACTAACAAATACCACCACACTAGTACACAAACAATAACACTTTATCTTACATCTCTAACTTAATATTGTTGGCTTATTTTTCCTACGAAGGAAAATACTATAAATGCAAGCGTGCCAGTAGGATTGAAAAATCTTTATAGATTAAATTCAAGCAAATTATCAAGCAATTGTGTTGACGATTCTTTTACCTCAATAAAAAGGATTTCAAAATTGCTAAGTGTAGAAAAAAGAAAAATTAAAAGAATGAGGAAGACGAAAAAAAATGATTGAGTGAACAATCAGGGTGATTGAGTGAACAATCAAACTAACCATTAATTAAATCAATTGTCTTTAATTTAAGTTCTGGATCTCCTCACAATGTAGCCATTGATGGCTATTTATAGAGGAAAAAATACAATAATAACTACTTAGTAACTATCCATTTCTCCCATTTTCATCCTTGTCTTGCCACGTGTCCTTCCATTCATTCACTTTGTCCTTCATATTCTCTATCATCTCCCTAACTTATTTTAACTTCCAAATAAATAAGAGGATACTACGTGTCCTGAAAATAATAATAATAATAATAATATTTTATGGTGCCAACAAATACCATCATATTAATAATCTTTTCAATCAATCACATGTACTTTTAGTCTCATCCAATCTAATTTGTCAAATAAATGAGGTGGTCAACAATGCTTATTTTCATCAGTAATGCTAGTTGTATAATTTTATTTATATTTATTTACTTCAGTTTTTACTCATTTCATATATTAATTTTGATTGTTTTAATCTTTTTGAAAGGAAGACTAGTGTAATTATGTCAAAAAATATATAATTGATTAGATTTTTCTTAAACTTTAGGATATTAGAGCCTTTTTATTTTTTTATTTTTTTTTAAATCTCTTAGAAAAAATGTTTCAAATTAAGATTTTGAAGAAGTAACAGTTGTTGATGTGGATCTATTTGTGTAAGAATAATGGTATATAAATACACAAATATTATATAAAGTGTACAATTAAGTTTGTGTAAAGTTTTGACATTTCTTCTTAAATTTTAATTTGTTTCTATGCAATTGACTCAGTTTTAGATTTTAACTTTTTTTTTTCTCATCTACATTTTAATTTTCATTGCATATCTTTTTATAAATATATGAATCTCTCAAATTATTCAATAATTGGTTGTTCTTATCCTATTATGTTATTCTAGTCGATTCATTCCATATATTAAAATATAACTATTTATCATTGAATCCACAAAATTTATTATATTTATGTAACATGTGACTTTCTGCAAATAGATGACAGAGATTCTATTAAATTAGTAATTGACTATGTCATATATGAAGCATTTACATCTTGATTAAGACCACTTCTAACAAATGTTGCTATATATTAACCATGACGTAATATTTCATATATCTATATTTATTGTTTATAACTTTAATTATTGTTCTATCAACTAGCAATATATATATTTTAGCACTTTATAGTGCCGTTTTGGGAACCAAAATAAAAAGTCACGTTTTTGTCAAAATGTCCAAAAATGCAAGTGGCAAAAACGCAACAAAATTGGTTTGGAAAGTGCTAAAAACGCAGGTGTGAAATTACAAATTGGGACCTATGACAAAAAAATAAAAAAATAAATTTCTTATGTTGGGTAAGAGTATTTTGGTCATTTTAATTTGATTTGACACCATAAACAAATATTAAACTAAAAAGTCAAAAGCCAGCTTTTTACCAACTTCCCAAATCACTTTTCAAAAAGCCAAAAAACTTGGTAAAAAGCCAAAAGTCAATTTTTTACCAACTTTCCAAAACAACCCGCTCTAGCAATACATATTATTTTTAACACTATTAGCTTATAATTCAGTTTTATATTATATCATGTGATCATGTGTACTTAATTATATGTATCCGTATTTTTTTAAATGGTAATTTTATTCAATTTGTATTTAGAAAAAATACATGACGAGACATTTTTATTAGGACAATATAATAAATTTAAAAATATTTATGGTAAAAAAATTTATCATACAAAATTTTAGTAAAATGCTATCTTTTATGTCAAATTTGGCATTTGGAACGAGACAATATCATGCCAAATTTAACACATTAAATAAAATTCTATTGACTTACTTTTTTAGCAAATTAGTCAAAAAGTTACTAAATTAGCCAAAAAGCCAACCACTCATACCAAAAAGTCAAAGATTCTCTTTTCTCTCTACTTTTTGCACATCTTTTCGTAATTAGCTAAAAAATCATCTCAAACATACAAGTTTTTTTTACCTACCTTTTTAGCCAAATAGTCAAAAAGTTACTAAATTAGCCTGTTCCCAAACGAGGCCTAAATTTAGCATAATAAATAACATATTGCTAAAGTAAATTTTATGTGTATATCGTTCTAGATTTTAATAATAGCATGACTGCTCAATGGTATTATTTAAAAACCAATAAAACAAACCGACATATCTATATTAATGTCATGATGTTGCATTAGGTAAACGTAAAGATTTTTTTAATGGTGATTTGCTGAGTGCTCAAATGTAATTAATTACTTAAATTATCACAATAATTTTCATCTCAAGTCACCTTAAGCCGCAAGATGCAACTTTTATGTAACTTGATTACACTAGTTATAAATTTTTGCAAAGTTGTGGTGCAATATAGTTTATTGTTATAATCTTAACCTAATGAGACATTTTTTAAAATAAATTTGTAAGTTTATTACACTTTTAGTCCTCAAAGTATGAGTCCTATGTTATTTTGATGCATAATATTTAAATTATGTCAATTTTGTTGCTAATGTATTAAAAAAAAAAAAATCAATTTGATTTTGAATGTTTAAATTGTGTCAATTTAATTTCCAATATATAAAATGTGTTTCAATTTAAGACTCCAATTAAAATACTTTTATATATTAAGGATCAGATTGACACAATTTAAACATTGGACACTAAATCAAAATACTGTTTTACATTAAAAATCAAATTGACACAATTTAAATATTCGAGACTAAAATGACATAAGACTCCTATTTTAGGATCCAAAAATATAATTAATCCTAAATTTGTATTTAAATTTGATAATGTCTTCTTAAGCAAAGCCAACGGACAAACATAGTTAGGCTTGTTTTGGGATGTAGGAAAAAAGTTAATTTATTAGCTTGTATTGAAAAAATGTGTAAAAAAATAAAAATGTAATATGACTTAAATAAATTAATATGTCAATAAATTGACTTTTTTTTTCATATTCCCAAACGAACCGTTAATGACACAATCAGCTTCTCAACTACTTTCCATTGACATCAAGATTCCGACTGCAAATATACAAGAAGTGGAAATACAAAACTTTGCTTGCACAAATTGGACTTTGATATTTGGGTGATTCTCAACCACTTTCCATTGACATCAAGTATCCAACTGCAATTATACAAGAAGTGGAAATACAAAACTTTGCTTGCACAAATTGGACTTCGATATTTGAGTGATTCTCAAGTTTTGTTTGACAAATACTAAAAAATCACATTTTTAATTTTTAAGCCTAGTTTGGAAATATGCTATTTTAATAATTTTTTAGTTTTTTACGAAAAGATGTGCAGAAAAGTAGAGAGAGTGATGTGTCAACTTATAGTAACTTTTTGACTTTTTAGCTAAAACTGAAAGTTGCCAAATGAGGCCTTTATGAAAAAATTTAGTTATGAGGTCCTTCAATAGCTATCGTGATATAAAAAATTAATTAGACCTAATCTAATTGGTCACCATAACTTTTATAAGGATTTAGTTTTTAGAATAGGTCATTGGTTCAACTCTTCTTGGAGAAGTTGAATTAAGGGATCAAATTGAATCAAGGGTCTGATAAAAAAAAAAAAAAAAGTTGAATCAAGGGAGCAAACACCTAACACTTTGCAAAGAGTGTGGAAGCTAATTCCTATATGTACTAATCTAATAATTAACAACTGATTTTTACCGATCAAAAAAAATATATTGATACATAAGAAAGCTCGTTTGCAGCAAACAAGCATTAAAAAAATAGTGCAAATCTTCTAGAGTGATTTTTCATAGGGACGTTAGAATGATTTTTTATATGGTTTAGATTTTTTTTAAAAGAGATTTTTCATATTGTACCCTTAACTTTTGTAAAATTAAATTTTAGTCACTTAAAAAATCACTTTAAAATCACTTTACGAAAAATCACATTAAAGGATCCGAATTCTTTAAAAAAGACAAGTCTTAATGAAATTTTCACTAATTCGGCTTGGGCTGACGTTTTACCTAGCTCATTTGAGCAAACCAATCATTTTTTTTTTAAATTTTAATTATGCCAAAAGTTTAGAAGAACCTAAAAAAGTGTGTGGGTTAATTTCCGACCACACTGCCCCTCTTAGTGATCAGTTGGTGAGTACCGGCAGAATAGATGGCTTCTAGATAACCTGCAACAGAAAGAGAAGAATCCCGCGGTGGTTCGCCACCCGAGGGTACTCCGACGATCAAGTCAGTACTCAATATCTCTCAAAGATAATTCAACTATTCAACTCACAAGCTTGAGTATCAAAAAGCATACCTTAGACCCATGGGGTGCCTCTCTTTTATAGCCAATACAATCCTAGTCCCAATAGGAGCCTGGCCCTAATGGACTTAGGATTATTGCTAATCTGGGACTCCCAGTGGGATTAGGATAAACTCTCTAAGAGTTCTATCTTTACCCAAACTGAAGTCTTCTCCTAATCTAGGACTCTTGTCCATATCTAGGTTGAGTTCCCTCTTCATTCTATGACTCTTGCCCCTCATCCGCTTATCTCGGATTCCGATATCTTCGGAGGTAACCTCGGCCTATCCGAGATGACCTCGGCATAACAATCAGGACACGTGGCACCTCGGTTGACACGTCGGCGTCACCTTGCCACGTGTTGGTACTCAGAAAATATATCCCCACAAAAAGTATTTTTAAAAGGACTCACAAATTTTAAAAAAAGAAAAAAAAAATCTTTTTTTTTTTTTTGGCTTTTGTCAATCTATAGATGAGTAATTACAAGTGTGAAAAATATTACATACTAGCCCACAAGAAAGTCAATAAAACCTACTAAACCCAAGCTCAACAACCACTCCACAATAACTAAAAAGCTAACAAAACTTATTAAGCCTAGGCTCAACAACCACTCTGCTACAAATTATGCATAACTTCAACCACTCTACTACTAGTTAGACACAACTTCATCTACTATCAAACTCTCTATAGAAGTTGAAATCAAAAACTTCACACCACAAAGAGTGCTTAACAACTACTATACTACTTAGGCAATATTTGGCATAAACTAAATAAGTGTACTGAGTTACATCATCTCTCTATTTTTTTATACATTTTTTCATAAAAAATTAAAAAATATACTTATTTACATCATCAAACTCTCTATGAAACTTCACATACACACTAAACCAAATGCTCTGGTTAGAATCTTCTAGTCTAAGACCTAAAATGTTTAAAGTTTTTTTATTTATTAATTTTTTAAAAAAATTATCAGGGCCAAGCCCGACATGAAACCCATAAATCCATATTTTAAAGCCCACCAGTAATGCCTGGCTTTTAAGAATTTAGGATAGGTCAATCCAATCCGGCCCGTCGACTTAAAAGCCCACGTGCCTGGACATTATAGGGCCCGAGTGGGTCCATTATAGAACCGGTTGTTTGTTGTTTACACTTTTCACTCTCCTAATTTTGACTTAAATTTTATTTAAATTTTTATAGTTTCAATCTAAAAAATTTAGTTCTCATAGTTTAATTCTAGTTTTAATTTAGTTTTCTCATTTAAATTTTTATTAATTTTATCTACACGTACATCTTAAAAAATTGACAAGTGTTTTTCAAATTATTAATTTTAACCTTTAATTTAGATAAAAGAACTAAATTAAAATCTTTAAAAATTGACAAGTGCCTTAAAATTACTGATTTTAATCTCCAATTCAATTTTGAAAAAATGACTAAATTAAAATTAAACTTAAAAAGAGATCAGATTATTCAAATTAAAATTATAAATGTTAAAATAAAATTTGGATTTGTAAAGTGTAATTAACCCTTTATATATAAAGTTTGGGGTGGGTGCTGCTATCACATCCATGAGGTTTATTCGGATTTGAATCGTTCATATTATAATATTCATTGAGTATATCATTCATATAAAAAATAAATATAATCCCAGAATCAAATTGATTAATAACTTTAAATTTTGGATGCTCGGGCCATAAATTCATTTTTGAATTTTCTTTGTCCAGAGGTCCAAGTGTTGAAACACTTTATCCAAAAGGACAAACTTAAACAAAATGACTGAAATACCCATATATATGTATATATAATACATCATATACACGGTACTGAAAAAGTGAAAGCTCACAGTCTCTCTCTCTCTCCAAACCCTAATCCTCTCTCTTCCTCTATTGCCGGCCAAGCCTTGTTGTTGTTGTTGATGATGATGAATGTTGTTGTTGATGACAGAACAAATCTGTAATGGCTAAGATCTGAATAGATTTGTTGTTGAACAGATCTATAATAGAGAGAGAAAATATAATTGGCCAGAGGCACAAATAGAGATAGAAACATCAATATTATTTTGTTTCACTCATCTTTAGTCTATAAAGCACGGGTACTCCAAATAATTTCTATTTTTTTCAACAAATATGTTGTGTTTGATCTTCCATTCTCAGTTCTCTCTCTTTTTCTTTCTTTGTAATGTATCCACGGATATCTATGATGATGATGAAACAGATATAGGACAAATTTTGAATAGATGAGTAAGATGTGGTTCAAATTTTGAACAGATATAAAATTTTGAACAGATAATAATGGTTTGTGATTTTTTGTGTAATATTTGAGTGTTAGTAGTAGATAATTCCAACAGATAGAGAAATTAGTTTGTGAATTTCAAACAACTAGAAAAAATGAGCTTCCAAATTTGAGTAATAGATAAGAAAATGTTATTTTAACAGATGAGAAAAATAGAACAAACAAATAGAATTTAGGGGAAAATTTTGAACAGATAGTTAAAAAATTTGAACAGATAGACAAAATATTTGATTAGATAAACAAAATATTTGAACAGATAGAAAAAAAATTGAATATATAGATATAAATTTAAATAGATAATCAACAAAAAATCAAACAGATAAAAAAAAGTTCAAGGGTAAAATTGAAAACAAAATGTCATTTTCTTACCAAATTATTTCAAAAAGCATGGACTTTTCACCAACAAAAAATATCCACTAGACCTAATGGCTTATACTCTTCTTAGATTGTATTTATCACAAATTTTCTCTTAAATTTTTTAAAAATCATACTAATCATGTATTTTTCATAAATATAAACGTGATTTGATTATAAGTTATTATTATCTAATTAACGTAAATTTTTTTATGAATAATTTGCACTAACAAACTCGATGTAATGAATAATTTAAATTATTAAGCACGGTTGTGCCAGAAATAAAGGATAACTTACTAAAGTATTTTACAAAGTGTGAACTTTTCACCAAAAAAAAAAAATCTATTAGATCTAATGCTTTATATTCTCTTTAGATTGGATATATCACTAATTTTTTCTTAAATTTTTTTTAAAATCATACTAACTATTTATTTTTCATAAATATAAACGTGGTATGGTTACAAGTTATAATTATCTAATTAACTTTTTATGAATAATTTGCACTAACAAACTCTAGGCAATGAACAATTTAAATTATTAAGCACTGTTGTGCCAGAAATAAAGGATTACGGCAACACCATATACCATATATAGAGAGGGTGCCGCACAAAGCTTTGCAAATACATGGTTCAGTTTGTTACCGATTGGAACGCGAAAGCCTTCTGATTTGGGAATTACCCAGTTCAATTGCTCACGATCACTCTCGCTCTTCCCAAGGTCTCTCCTCTCTATCTCTCTCTCTCTCTCTACACACACACACATATGTATAGATTGTGTATTATATATTTGTTTACAATTTTGATTTTTAGTTCATAATCTTAATGTTGTCTCAGATTCTCTCTTCAATCCGGGAGAGATAATTTTGGGTTTTGAATAAAATTTGTTGTTATTGTGAGAATTGAATTATTGATCATTGTTGCTTTGCTTCCATGTGCTTTGTGGGCTACATACTGAATGAGAAAGCTGCAATTGTGGCTCAGTGTGTTTGTTGTTAAGTGGGTTTAGGGTTTAGATACAAAATACTGGAGGAATAGTATGCGAACAATGAATTGATTTAAGACAGGTTTAGTGGTTTAAATTGGTTGTTGCATGATTTTGATATTTATCCTTGACATTTGGGGAAAATAATGTAGACAATCTCAAGGGATAGTTTTGAGTGGTGAGGCTTCTGGACTGATGCAGGGAAGCGTATCGAAAAGATTAGCAAATAACAAGATCGAACCACGAACAAATCCGAACTAGAGAAACTCTCTCTAAGAACCAACAATATTGAGAAAACTCTCGATTTTTATTAATCAAAACATAAACGGTATTGCCTAAGGCTTACATCTTTACTTAAAATAAATCTATTTCTTGTAAAATATGAAACTCATAAGACAAGAAATAAAATAGGAAACTAAGTAATCGCAAATATGAAAACTAAATAATTCTATGTTATTCTATACTAAATTAAAATATTTGTAATCAAATACTAAATCTAAAATAATATCATAAAAATATTGATCTCCTAAATCTTGTCTACATCATGGAGTCACCTAAAGGTTCCTGTTGTGTCTTGGGTCACCAACCATGAGCCATAAGCCTTGTGACGCTACCGGTGACCATACTGTGTGGGGGTATTGCGGCCTCCGAGGGAGGTTTACAGTGGCTAGTGGTCTGTCAAGGTCTGCGGTCTGTGAAGCCATGTGTCCCTCTTCCATCATAAAAAAGAAATAGAAAACCTTGTGTAAAATTGTATTTTGAATCTATGTGGATGTTTGGGAAGTGAGTTTTTATGTAGATTTTTTTAGTTGTAGGATATTATTGGAGAAATTTTTTTTATGTTTGGGAAGATAGTGAGGTTTTTTTTGTAGTTGGATGCGATGTTTGTGAGAGAAAAAGTGAAATGATTATGGGGTTGGATGTGATATTTTGTTTGGATGTGCTTTTTTTGGTTTTGTAAAAAGTTCGTCTTTTAGTGAAAAAAATCAAAAAAAAAAATCCCAAACCCAAGTTCCCAAACACCACCTATGTAATGACAAATGTCAATGGGAATTATGTCCACTGATAAATTTTGTCGTCTTCGCCTCCTTATTCGATAATCATCCATAACTGATAAGCATTACCTAGATAAGAAGCTGATCCACTCCTGGATTGTCTCCACCCTTTGCCCGAGATTAGGGCATCCAATCAAGTGATTGTCTAGACTTCCGGAGATGTCTCCTGCTTGGTCAGGGTTGGCCAAACAGAGTGCCCAAGCAGAAATTGCCTCCCATAACTATTGTCCTAAAAATATTGGTAACAAAACTTGAAATGGTTGTGCATTTTTTATATCTCACACTTTTATAAATGATGTACAGCCATTTCAAGTTTTTTTAACAAAACATTACTCCAATTGTGGGAGGAAATTTATGATTTGTCAACTAGCTCTGTCAGCATTGGCCTATCAAGACACATAGTAGCGTGACTGGGCACTTTGGTCTTCAGATGATCGGAACCCGGGCAGCGGATGGAGAAAATATTAGAAATCAGGACTGATAGGGAAGTTGAGTTCACTGAGAAAACGATTACTTGCTTGACAAGTCCTTTTTTTGGTGTAGTGAGTTCTATTCCTTTTATGGAAGGGCAACCATGCAGTATATAAGGGAAACACCCCAAGGGTTCAGATTTGCAATTCAAGACTGATACACTTAGGCATCAGAGTGCCCTCCCTATGATCACTCCAGCTGCTTTTTGTTGGCAGCAGAGTTACAGGAATTTGTGCACAGCAACCTCATCACAACAATACTAGAGTATAATGACTTTGGTGCTAACATTTTCATCATATTTATTTGAGTAGGTGCACAAAACAAAAACCACTACAAAGCTCATTAGAAAGAGAAAATAAAACAGTGCACACTTTTAATGAGCCTTGTAGTAGTTTTTGTTTTTAACTTTGTGTGTTCGCGCGCTTTTATGTAATTGCAATTCCAAAAACCAAAACCTGAGTATCAGGTCCAAATCACTGAGCAAGACTCGCGGAGCTGGTTAAACTTAATTTAATCCACTAGAATTACTCCTTGTTTTTTCTTTGTTTGCAAGTTCTTTTATATATATATATATATGTAAGTTATTTTACCATTGTGTTGGTATTGAAAGAACAGAAATTTAGTGATGGACTGATTATTTTTCCTTTGTTTTACTCTTTTTTGTATTTCTGTTGTCATTGTATTGGATATAAGCAGCATTAAGTAGCCAGCCTCAAATGGCAGCACCTACTAATTCTGATTTGGGATCTGAACCAAAACCTCAAGTAATATATCGTTGCAAGAAATGTCGAAGAATTGTTGCTTCACAGGAGCATGTAGTTCCCCATGAGCGCCGTGAGGGTCAAAAATGCTTTAAATGGAGAAAGAGAAGCGGTAATCCTGGGCAAAATGATAAAGAGCTTCCTGAATGTTCATCCATATTTGTGGAGCCTATGAAGTGGATGGAAACAGGTCAGTAGAAAAACCCACTATTTCACTGTCATTTAAAATTGCAACCATTTAGGTCTTATCCCAAAAGAATTGCTTACATTGCTTTTTTTGTGAACTGACAGTACAAGATGGTGGTGTGGAAGAGAAGCTTCAGTGCATGGGCTGCAAAGCGCGATTGGGTTCGTTCAATTGGGCGGGTATGCAGTGCAACTGTGGGGCTTGGGTTAACCCGGCATTTCAGCTTCACAAAAGTCGAATCGATGAGTGCCAGATCTGAGTCAGGTCAATATTCTCTCATGAAATCATAGTTAAGGAGCAGTGCTACTAAAACAGAAACCAAACATACTGAATCACGGACACTCACATAACTGTGGACCCCGCAATGTGTACGTCCCATAATCATGTGAATATGTGTGATTCATTATGTGTTTGGTATTGTGTTCCTAGCTTTTTGGTAGTCAAGACAGTTAAGTAATTATGCTACATCAGCTGTCTGGTTTGCCTTGTTTTAACTTATAGGCCTGAGGAGTGTAGCAACTTGTTTGGATGAATGATAAAAGTTTTTCAAAATGAGCCATCTCCTTGCAAAATGCCAATCTTTTGATGGAAATGTGTTGCTGCTGGCAGTTAAATTGTTTATATGGAAAAGTTACTACGGATCCAGAAAAGTGTCGAGAAAATGAAGTGTATGGTGTAGATTCAAATTTGATGTTGTGCGGCCTACTCCCATAATGAATCTGGTTTACACATTTCATTTTCTGGATATTTTTCTGGATGCGTAAAATTTTTGAATTGTTATCATAAGAAAATTTTATAATCTGATTTATACGACTCTCTCTCTCTCTCTCTCTCTCTCTCTCTCTCTGTGGTGACATTTTTCTCACATATGCTTTAATTGCTTGCATTTAGAAGTCGTTGATGATTCATCTTAAAACAATTGAATGGCCCTTTCCTCATTCTTTCCTTTTTATTTATTTATTATGACTTGAGTTTCAAGGACAAAAAGAAATGAACTACCTTACCATGATTAATGCCACAATGTATATTTTCTTTTCTCACTTATATATGGTCACCAAATCCAGTGATACATCATTGTTGCTGATTTATTATTATTATTATTGTGTAACATGATATTTGAGATAATATATATAAAGGAATCACTATGAAGTTCTAATGATAAAAAGAACTTTCAAGTGCATGGTGAATCATATGGATTAGGGTTAGGCATCACTGGTCAGCTGCGAATGCCTCAACCGGGAAGGTTTTGGTAATGCCTGCGAGGCTCTTGAATTGAATCTTCCCATTGGGTGGTTCATTGACCATTATTTCACTCACCGGAGGCCATAACATGAGCTCCTTCGCCTTCACTCCCTTGAGCTTCTTGATCCTTTTCTTCTCAACATAACCGGTTATCCCAGTGTCATAACTCACAAGCTTGCCTATCATCTTGAAGTTGTGTTCGACCTTCTTCTTCTGCACAATCCACATGTAGCCAGTGCTCCTGACAAATCCTACTTCAGTGACATCCGCCAGGGGGAGAAGTCCCGATGGAAGTTCAAACTCTTTAAGGAGAGAGATTGCCATTTTCATCCCCTCTTCATGGCCCATCTTGACGATTCCTCCTTCCTTCTCTGTCATTGTTGATACAGCTCTTTTTGAAGTTTCTTTTGTCAAAGCTACAACTACATAAAAAGAACATTTTATAACAAGTGATTGCCTACATTAGACAAATGTAGTGGATAAACCAAGGGGAGTAGAGCATTGTATTAGTCACCAAAATTATAAAGGTTTAATTTATATGGCTCTCAATTTTTATGTGGAGGAGAAACTAAGGAGAGTAGCATTGCATTAACCACCAAATGATCAAAATTATGATGATTCAATTTATATGGTCCTCATTTTTATGTGAAGGATCTATAGGGAGATGTTTTTCCATTGTTTTAGTCTAACAATAGTGGTACTATGGACCAGAATTTGTACTCTGAAATTTGTCCAAAAAAATAATGAGATTGTTTAGTGTGGTTTATAGAGTTGTTTATAGTTATTATTATAATTTTTTAATTTTGAAAAATTTATGTTAAGGTGTTTGATGCAATTTTTGCTTACATTTTGTTAAGCATAATTAAGTTTGGAAAAACAACAACAAATGATTATTAGGAAGTAGGGAGCGGTGCTTTTAGTTACTGCATGTGACTATCACCTTGGTAAAAGGTGCACCAAACAGGCGTAGTGTGTGATAGGGCTGGGCAACAAACCCACCCACCCGCACAAACCGTCCGACCCTACCCTACCCGCAGCGCTTTGGGCGGTTTCGATGTAGGTAGGCGGGCGGGTGCGGGTCAAGAAATTCGCAAAAGATCGGGTTCGGGTCGAACCCGACCCGGCCGCAACCCGCATCTTTTTTTTTTTAAAAGAAAAAATAACTAGTTATTATTATTTGTTTTTGCATTTTGGATGGATGGAGATAACTAGTTATTATTTTTATTTTTACATTTTGGATAAAAGTAAAATTTATTATATGGGCACTTATATACATTATCATGATCTAATGATATTTAAATTAGTGTTACTAGTTTGACTTTTATTTATATATATAAAAAAAAAAAAATCATTATATTCCATTAGTCTAGTAGACACAGTTAAATATGATATTTTGAATTGTCATTCTATTATCACATTATTGCATATTAAAAACTAAATAGTGAAGATTAATCCACTATTAAAATTAGTGTTACTAGTTTGACTTTTAAGGGTTTGTTTTTGCATATTTAAATTAGTGTTACTAGTTTGACTTTTAAGGGTTTGTTTTAGCAAGCTAAGAAGGAAGATTAATCCACTATCCTCAAGCATGGTTCCATATCATTTTATCTAACATGTGGACTATTTATTATGATCATGAATTGTATATCTTGTAATTTAATTTATAACTCTTCTAAAAAAAAAAAAAAAGTGTTTAGAAAGTAACAAAAAATGTCAAATTTGCTTAAGTTAAATAAAAAAAAAAAAAAAAAAACTAAACCGCAAACCGAACCGCACCCGCCCGCACAAACCGTGAACCGCATCGCGGGCGGTTGCGAGTCCATTTTTTCCCAACCGCATAAGTGCGGGTCGGGTCGGTTTTGACCCGCACCTGGCCAAAATCGACCCGCGAGCAGCCCTAGTGTGTGATCTAGATTGACACAGAAATTTACTAAAAACGATATGTGATCTAGATTTTGGGATATATCTTGTTTTTCTAAGTAAATTTCTATGTGTGAATTCTAGATCTGTTGTTATTCAATGTTGTGTTTGGATTGTAGATTTGAGTAGGGAGAAAATAGAAAAAAAAAAAATATAACTTATATTTCATTTAAATTTTACTCTTTTTTTTCATTTTATTTTTTAAGTTCTTAATTAAATTTATGATTCAAACACGACTTAACTGTTCTGACAAATGCCGTACCCCTCCAAGAATAAAATGACAACTATATTTTTTTCTTGTAAAATCAACGCTTATGCTGCTGCCCCATGCAACAAATGGCATTTACTGCCTCTAGTAGTAGTTTTATTTCTAAGTTAATTGTAATATAATGTTTTGTATGAAGAATTTTAACCAAATAATTTTATTGTCCAAGTTAAGGGGTTTTAATAATAATTAGAGGAAAAAAAAACAGGCACTTGCATAGTAAGGCTATGTTTGGCATAAGTTTTTTTGTGTGGTTATTTTAGTTACAAAATGATAAAATATGTAAAAAAGTCAATAAAATAAAATGTCATATCCAAATCATAATTATTTTATTTTTTCTCTCACAAAAGTCAAAAAAGTTAAAATGTTTATCCCAAACGAAACTTTTTAATTCTAGGCTAAAATAATCAAAAAATTAATAAGTCAACTCATATGCCAAACGAAGGCTAAGTTTGTTAACCTCACTCTATGGTTACAACTGCACAAGCACTTGGCTACAAGCCTCTTGTGTGTCCATTCTTGTCCAATTGAGAATTTGGCTAATTTTCAGGCACAAATCCTCTCCTTTCTGTGCTCATCTTGCATTGTTTTTTTAAGTGATTTTTTTGATTTTTTTATGAGGTGACAAAAAAATAATAATATGTTTGGGAATATTTTTTTTTATTTTATGAAAAATATAAATCACTAGTGTATATGATTGGTTTTTTGGTTTATTTGTTTGGGAAGTGGCTCATTGGGCTCATTTGGCTCAATGAGCCACAAAAGACAAAATAGCAATTTGAGCCACAAAAGACAAAAAATCACATCCAACCCATAATCATTACACTCTTCTCTCACAAAAAAAGTCAAAAAAGCCAAAAAGTCAAGAGCTCTTCCCAAACCAGGTTTTTGAGCCCAGGCTCATATAGTCAAAAAAGCCAAAAAGCCAAAGAGCCCAGCCCACTTCCCAAACAGAGGCAATAATTTAAGACTTTTAATCTAAAATCCAAGTTGCTAGACAGGCCTAAGCATAACCACCTTCAAATATTGCTAAAGCTGGATATTGGGCTTTTATATGCACAGGTTGAGCATAGAACTGAAATGTACTATCAACTCTGCAAACACAAATTAGGCTGCATTTGGACGGATTAGATTTAAGATAAGGACATTCGGGTCAAATTTAATTTTAGAACTTTTGGCGTAATAATCTCACAACTCTTATCTATATGTTTATTTGTCTACTGTGTCCACCTATCTATCCATATTATATATTTGTTTATGTGTCATCTATTTTCTAATGTTATCTATATACCTAATATGCCTATCTGTCCATATAACAACCACCACCAACCACCGTCGGCAGCAACCACCGGTCACCTCTGATGACTTTTTTGGCATTAGCATTCGACCACCAATGGCTAGTGGTCTGATAGCATTGGGATAAAAATGAAAAAAATATTCTTTATATCCTTCAAAAAATATTCAACACAAGTCACTCAAATCTTTATATCCATTTGTTGATAAGGGTGTGTTTGGATTGATTAGTGAGAAAATAAAAGAAATGATTAAAATTTTTTACTATCATGTTTAGATGAATAACAATGCAAAATCAATTTTATAAATTATGGAGATATTGGTATGATTACTTTTTCTTTCTTTGTATTTTAGTGGGCGATCTATGATATTATGAAAATACACAACCAATCAATTTATTTCTCACCAAATCTAAGAGAGTTCTCCTTCTCACTATTTGTCACCTTACTTACAAATCAAACATAAGAAAGGAAAAAAAAATTCTTCATTTTTTATCATTTTCACAAAATCTCTTGATCCAAATGAACTGTAAGTTACCAATATAAACTAAATAATCAAATCCAAATTCATTCATTTCAAATCCATGAATACAAACACAATAGTTGGTTGAAGTTTATTCAAGTTCAAAGGTGACTAAACTTATGTTTCTCTGCCAAGCCATTTCCAATTTTGCCAAGTTCCAACCCTAATCAGTAGCATCCTATTGATGTTGTTCTAGGCAGAGTAGTTCGCAATTACATAAAAGTTGACTAGCTAAGCTAGCATCATTAAGGCAAAGAAAATTTTAATATCGACCAATTAAATTTCATTGATTGATGAATAACACAGCTCCGTTTTGGCACGCACAAGAATAAATTTCAGAACTACAAGCTAGCTACAATAAACAATTTAGAGTCTTTTTGTTGCATTTCTTGTTGCTTTATGCTATCTGCAACATGAGCAACCACTCCAGCTCCTGCATTATGAAACCACTCATTTTTTACCTGTGTTTCAAACGATTAAATGAAAATTAGAAAGTTGAAAAGTCATGAAAATTAAGAATATAAATGAATCATACAACATTTCAAAATGGAAAATGTTGATTTTACAGTACATGAATATTGTTGTGGGCAAAGAAGGGCCACAATGCCGAGTGAAAACTGACATCGACTTTTTTCCATCCTAATTGTTGTAATCCATGTATCATTTCCTCTGTTGATAAAAATTCAAAATCGTCATTACTGTTTGGCAATAGCTAAATAAGTTGCTTTTTGCTAAATAAGTAATGGTAATATGATAATTTCTCACAAAAAAAAAAAAAAGAAAGAAAGAAAAAAGATACAAATTTTTTTTAGCAATTACCCAATCCATCAATTTTTGAAGATTCTAAAATCAATTTTGGCACCGACACTTACCCTCCATGATTTCGTGATACTCATTTGTGTTCTCTGTGTTCGGTGCATTCTGAGCTGCCTCCTTTGCTTTAGCTGCTTCCGGAGGAAAATGGGGACCTTCGGATGAAATTGGGGGACAATACTCAACATCTACAACATGCTTGTAACCGTCCAGAGATTGACGAGGAGGCTGCGAATTTTTGAAGGAAACATTAGAAATGGTATAGGAATTTAACAACATACTGTTTACTTGAAATTTAACATCACCTGGAAAACCTAGTTTGAAGCTGCTTAGAATTAGAAACAGTTAAATCACCTTAAAAAGTTGTGTCTCACTTCTTATGGAGGATGTGCGCCAACCAACCAGATCTGGATAATGTCAAGGAAAGGAAATTTTGATTTATTGATAATAAATAAATAAAGCGTGCGATTTTGTTCCAGCAACAAACATTGATATCCAGCAGGATACGGTCATAAGAGACATTTGCGTAAAGAATACGGCATCTAAATGCACCGAGGGCTGATCTGCCAGATAACAGAAGCATACAGGAAGCCATTCAGAATTGTGTGGGGAAAAAAAAAAAAGGGAAAAGTGGAAGAATGTCCACTTCATTAAAAAGAAAATGAAAAAGAAACTTACATGAATTTTCCATCTTCACAATCAGATGCCATTCTTAGTAGAAGAGGTGGATTGTTGGGTTTGCCATCGGTGAGGAATAGCTGGCTACCAGTTCGGCCAGCAAAAATGGGAGCGAACGATGGAGCAAGCTTTTCTAATATCGGAACTCCCAAAAGAAATGGAAGCTGAATCAGGAAAAATAAATCAATTGTCTGGTGGTCTGGTTATACTAATTTAATCACTAGCCACCAACAATGATAAACTCTTCATTATTCTTTACAAAATTCAAGAACTGCAAGCGTAAACATTGGATCATTCTATGGTTGGAAAGACAATACCCGGAATGCATTGTGAACAAGTAACATACTAATTATAAAAATAGTGATCTTAATGGGTATAGACCCAAAAAAATAGTAAGATAATGCATTATAAAATTAAAAAAACTAGTTCATTAGGAAGTCGCTTTAGAATAGCATACCTAAGTGACAGCCATAAGAAATTAAAATATAGGGGCTTTAAATGAATAGAAGGAAAATATTCATTTTTTAAAAAAGAAGTAAGGTCTTTATTCTTTGTTCTGTTGCAGTCTGGAGTACATAATAAGATATAGGATTAAAGATCAAGATAGGAAAAAATTTACAAAAAGGAATATCAGCGTCTCTATGAAAGTACAAGAAAATTAAATTGTATTTCAAGAATGGTACCACAAATCTTATGTAACAGAAATTTAATAATATTTAAAGATAAAAGAACAAAGTATATCCATTAAGGAATCATGAGTTTCCACATAGAGGCCAAATGCAAGGTGAGAATGACCAGTTAAGCCTGTGCTGAACGATAAAATTTCACAAAAAAAAAAAAAAAAATTATTATTGAATTGTACATGGGGTGGAAAAAAACAGAAGGAAAAATACTAAGATCAATTATAACACAATGCCAACCAGTACTGCAACGTAACATTGTTTCTTTTCTTCTTCTCAATCAGAGACGCAAGTAACATCCAAAAGTGAAGCACAAGAATGAACACCCGGATTTGTATCAATGTAAATAGCCATTATGCAGCAATCATATTAACAGAACAGGCAATACCAAAGAAAACGAACCTGCTTCTTCCCTCTCACCCCAAGATGTGGAGTTGCCAAGGTAATGAAATTGACTGGCTCCAACCTTGCAATCATACCTCGTCTTGAAGAGCATGCTGTTTTCAAGTTTGCATTGGTAGAAGCAGGTAAATCATTAGACCGATCACCATCAAAGGCAGCTGGTGAATAAAGGACCGCAATTGCATATCTGGCAAGCACTCCACCAAGGGAATGGGCTAAGAAGGAGATCCTTTTTAAGCTCTCTGTCCTTTTTACTATTTGCATGATCTGTTCAACACAAAAGTCCACAGAAAACATAACAATCAACAAGTAATTCGTCACCACAGCCACAGGCTACAAATTGAAACAAAATTGTCGCAATCTGGTTCTTGTTTAATCAACACTTGGAAGCAATAGAATAGAGAAAAGAATAAAGAGTTGGTTTCAACTTGTATCCACGACCCAGTGAGTGAACTGGATGTAGTTCCGACTTGTACTTTTGTTTGGACAAAGTGACTGGCCTAAATTCAAACCCAAATATTCATGCCTCAGCTTGAGCTTTGACCATTACAACCGGCAGTGGCCCTTAAGCTACATAATTGAAATCGATACATACAAACATGCACATAAATATTATACTCACTTCATCTGCTAATCTTTTTCCAGCTCCGTCAATCCCAGCAAAGGTTTTTGTGTAACTGTTGCATGAACTTGCTGCATAGAAATACTTAAAACTTTAACCTAGTAATCAATTAGCATATCTTGAAATCATGTCAGAAAATAGTAAAAACAATGCCCAATTAGTACACATTAATATGTGTTTGGTTGGGGAAATATTGCGTACACACTTAACTTTTGGCATAGTACACAAAGTGGTTGCCTCGTGACTTGAACCCATAACCTCAAGGTTATTAGGCCAAGGTTTTACCATTGAACCAATGGTCACCCCTTATGTCAGAAAACAGTAGATTCCAAAATTAAATTTCTACAACAATTGACAGACCAATCATGAGAGTTAGAAACTTCGACATCATCATTTTTCTATGCCACATTGAACTTTCTATTATCACAAATACAAACTACGTTGTTGCATAGGTGATCAAAAACCATGTCCTTGATAAATAATAAGATTGCAAGTTCTTTTTACTAAACTCTTCATCCCAACCATTCCATCCATCATAGTACATTTCCCACCAAAAACTAAGTCTTGCATTAAAGAAAGAAAACACAATTTTTTCCCTTCACACCAACACCTTACTTCTTCCTTCCCCACCCCCCATTCCATATAACCTCACACATACTGGCTAATTCTCTCAACTGATGCCATCTGTTCTCATCTTTGTAATTACAAACTATCAAAATCAACTAACCCTTTATTAATTAGTGGCCAAATAAAAAAAAAAAGGCTCACTGTGTAGATGATCATACCGTAAATTAAAAAGTTTCTTCCAAGACGCCTCTTCAACTCTGCTTCTACATATATCCAATCACTTGGACTGCATTACTTACAGGATAAGTCAACTCAAAATCAGTTTGGATATATATGCTGAAACAATGCATTAACATAAAAACTTAAATACCGATTCTGATTCAATATCATCAGCCTTGGGTAAGAATCAAACATTAGAATGGAATTCACTGAAATTCAAACTAGAGAATAACACCAAACAGAATGAACTAAGTAGTCCTTAAGAATGGAATTCACTGAAATTCAAACTAGAGAACAACACCAAACAGAATGAACTAAGTAGTCCTTAAGAATGGAACTAAATACAAACATCAATACTATTACAGTATTAATTTTGATTTGAAATTGCATTTTCCTATATTTTAACATGTCACTTTTATGGGATTTGAAGTAGTGCAGTAACTGAAAGACGGGAGGGAGTTAGTTGTTACAGAACGGTTTTTCTTCTTTTTCCCATTTGACATGTGCATCTTTTACACCAAGCACCTATACATACAAGCATACCAGTAATTCAACAGACCCAACAAAGACTTTTAACTAGCCACAGACTCCAGACAGACAGAGAATTTTCCTTAGATCAGGTATGCCTAACCATGATTAAACAATGGAGACTGGCAATTCAAGCAGAAAGACTTCCATATTCAGGAAAGCATAACTGAGATATCCAGGAAAAATCTGCTTGAGGCAGCATATCTATCATTATCTCATCTTCCCCTCTTTCTACCCCCCTTTGCTGAGCTATTATTAAAAGTAAATCAGTATACTTCCAAGGCTACTATTATCCAACAAAATACTAGATATGCCAGAGCAGAGGGCCTACCCTCTAACCCCTGGTTCTCGACACATAACCTAGGATCATTAGCCAGGGCAATCAACAGTCCAATTTTATGTCTCATCCTACTCTGCAATATCTGTAAGCATATGTAAAAATGCTTGCTACAGTGCATGCTACACCCACCACAACTCAATTCATTTTTTAATATCCAAAACAAACACAAATCACTTAATCAATGCAGAAGACTTTGAAAAACCCAATACAAACACAAATCACTTAATTGATGCAAAAGACTTTCAAAAACTTGAATAGAGACAGAATCCTAACACTGCAAGACACAATAAACTTTTGAAGAAAAATATGCTAGAAGGCATTGTAAAGCAGATAGGTCACCAAAAATGAACCTAATCCATAAAGGGGCACACAATGTAATGCATGTAATGATCATTAATTTTGCTTTATATTTTTGGGTTCGTTTCTTTTCTTTTCTTACCAGCCATGGAGAGAAAATTTATTATAGAAAATAAAAATCCAAAGGATACAATGGAGAACCAGGAATCCTCCATTTCCCTTTCCCTTCTGGGAGCACCTTCTTATGAATAAAATTCTGATATATTTCTTCAAGCCGTACATACCTTGCCAATATGCCATGAACAAGGACAAGAAGATGATCAGGCTCATTCTTCACAGTAGTAATGCCCCTTGCCGATGCAAAATTTCCTTGAGTGTTACTCATAGCTTGAGCTCTAAGGCTTTGGTGTTTCAAAATTTTGTTTATTCCTGGGCAAGTTTAGTTGACATTGACAACCTCAGACCAAAGGGAAGAAAGAGATTTGACTATTGAGAAGAATCAGATCATAGATAATTTCTTAAACATCACATGGTAGTAATATGTTAAAAGCATGCAAGCAGATATGGGGACACATCACAGTGTTGACCGAACAAGTAGGCCTAGATCTATTCCCCTTAATGAATCAAATGGTCCTTCGACCTTTGTTTTGGCTCCGATGGCTGGCATAGATCTCATGAGGGTGGTGTTTGGGAAGAACTTATTGGGGCTTTTTTGGCTATTTTAGCCACAAAAGACAAAATAGGCTTTTTTAGCCACAAAAAACAAAACATCATATCCAACCCATAATCATTACACTCCCCTCTCACAAAAAAAAGTCAAAAAAGTCAAAAAGCCAAAAAGCCCTTCCCAAACCAAACTTTTAAGCCCAGGCTAAAATAGCCAAAAAAGCCAAAAAGCCAAAAAGCCAACCCACTTCCCAAACGGAGGCTAATATTATTGGGTGGGTGGGGGGAATCTGCTCTTTTCCTTTGCTACTAGGATAGTAAGCAACTGCTGTTAGTATCGGACCTTGAGTTGAATTGATCGTGTCATGTGCAACGTCCATCAACTATGGTTCATTAATGTATGTTGATTTAGAAAGATCGAGAGTGCCCAAAAGCCCCAAATAAGGTTGTAAACCCTCATTGTGGTATCATTTTAATAATATTTTTTATTTTCGAATTGTTTCTTGGGAATTCATTGAGTTTGGCAATTGCTTTTCTAACAAATTTTTTATTATTATTATTATTATTATTTTTTTGGGTAAACCTTTTTAAAAAATTTGAAAGGAAAAAAAAAATCTTCGCATTTATTTCTTACTACCCAAGAAGACCCTAATTTTTTTTTAATTAAAAAAAAAGGTCCACGAAAGACCCAAAAAATAAAAAAGACCAAATTTTTGTTTTTGTTGTCATTAGTGTACTTTTTTGGATTTCTTTTAAAATATATATATTTTAGATCCTTCCATACTAGACGGACATCAACATCTTGTGCATTCAAGAACTTTGCATTTGCTAGGCTGAGATCTAGTCTTCTTTCGCTATTAAACACAGTATCATACTACTTGGATGAATGAATTAGTTGTGTAATGGTAATTATCTCAATGTTATGTAGGGATGGCAATTTAAACCCGGCCCGACGGGGACCCGACCCCCAATCTCAATTAAAATGGTTTTTTCTCGAAAAATACTCCCGACGGGCCGGGGATGGTATTCGAAAATAAATCCCCGATAATTTTCGGGCCGGGGGACAGTAATATGTTTTTTAGCCCCGGCCCCGGCCCCGACCCCGACCCCGTTTTCCCCCCGAGTTGAAATTACATATATACCCCCTATATCTATTCATATATATATACTAACCCTATATCCACTGAATCTGTGAGAGAGAAAAAGAGAGAGAGAGAGAGCAAAGGTGAGGTGAGGAGAAGATCGGAGCAGAGAGAGAGAGAGCGCAAAGGGAGGCAGCGACGTCGCCTTCTCCTCAGCGACCGTCGCCTCCGCAGCGACCATCACCTTCTCGTCCGCGCCACTGCAGCGACCATCGCTTTCTCGTCCGCGCAAGGTTCTGAAAAGCGGTTGCGGTCGCCGTAACGGTAGCGGTGGCGCGGTTGCGGTTGCGGGGTGTAAAGGCCGCAGCGTAACGGTTGCGGTTACCGGAACTGTGAATTTTTTTATTTTTCGCACAATTTGTAAAAAACTTACCGATACGCATATTTTTTTTTTAGAATCATATTTATTGGATTTTAAAATAAATTTTGATAAATTTTTCATAATTTTTAAGTATGATTTAATATATTTCATATTTTTAAATCACTAGAAAATGAATTTTTTTACATTTTATTTTAATAATTAATGACTTTATATGTTATAAATCCATATTACACTTGTGGCAATTTTTTTTTTTTATTGGACTTAGATGTATAAAATTATTTTTAATTATTATACTTGTGGAAGCATATGTACATTTTAACTCAAATAGTATTAAAAAAGTATACATCCTTAATTGAAAAACTTGACAAAATACATAACATTATAGCATAAATCACAAATAACAAAGAGTAAATTTTACATAATGCTATTACTAAAATTAAGACGAGAATGCACTTGTCCCGTTTGATGTGCTAAATGTTGTTTGAAACGCGTAATCTTACCTTTAATGTGATGTCCACAAAATTTGTAAATAATACGATGCCCTAGTTCCTTCAACTTGAGTTTCAAATTTCTAACTAATATCATCACTTGGAGGTTTATCATTGGCACCCTTTTGTTTTGGCATTTTTGAATTTGAATTCTGCATCATTGATACATTTTTTAATTTATTTTAAATGTTTACAAAATTATTTTTTAGCAAAATTTGAACTAACTAAATAAATAATATTTACATTTATTAAATGAAATGATTGTAAAAAAAATGCAATAATATTTAAAATTATTTATAAAAATTTATAAAATGCAATAATATTTTTAAATGAAATGATTGTAAAAAAATATTTAAAATTAAATACTAAATAAAATAATTATAAAAAAATGCAACCACTATTTATACATTTGGATTTTACATGCCAATGTAATCATATAAAAATTAAAAATAAATTATAAAGATATTTTTAAAAAAAGAAAAATTTTGCCATAAAAATTGTTGTCACAACAAATTTTGTCATTAAAAAAAAATTGTTATCACAACACATTACAATAACAAAATAAAAAAATATTTATAATTAAATGTTAAATGAAATGATTATAAAAAAAATTCAACCATTATTTATACATTTGGATTTTACATGCTAATGTAATTAGGAATAAAGACATTTTTTATGGCATTGTTTGAGCTATTGTTTTTATTTTTATTTTTTATTTTATAGAAAGACATTTTTTTTAAAATAAAATAAATTTGTGCCATCAAAATTGTTGTCACAACACATTACAATAACAAAATTTTTAAAATATATTTCAAATTAAATACTAAATAAAGTAGTTATAAAAAAATGCAACCACTATTTATACATTTCGATTTTACTTGCTAATGTAATCATATAAAAATTAAAAAATGAATTATAAAGAAATTTTTTTGAGATATTGATTTTTAAAAAAAAAAAAGATATTTTAAAAATAAAATTGTGCCTTTAACAGTGTTGTAATAACAAAATAAAAAATATTTATAATTAAATATTAAATGAAATGATTATAAAAAAAAATACAACTAGTATTTATACATTTGGAGTTTACATGCTAATATAATCATATAAAAATTAAAAAATAAATTATAATGAAATTTTTTTGAGGTATTGATTTTTTTTTCTTTGGAAATATATTTAAAAAAAAAAAATAGTGACTTCAACATTATTGTCACAACACATTACAATAACAAAATAAAAAATATTTATAATTAAATATTAAATGAAATGATTATAAAAAAAATTGCAATCACTATTTATACATTTGGAGTTTACATACTAATGTAATCATATAAAAATTAAAAAATAAATTATAAAGAAAATAATTCATACATAGTTGTTTTTTGGGCTTTAATCACTTCAGTATTTGTTATCTTTTTGAATAACCTGTAACAAAAAAAAATTTAATAAAAATTGACATATATAAAATCTATTAATATAAATATAGGTGTTATGATTTTTAGATATTATTAAAAAAAATCAATAATTAATTATTATATATAAAATATTAAAAATAAATACATAGCTCCATATATATATTTATTTATTTAAATTAAAATTATTAAATATATTACATAAATTTTGTAAATTTTACAAAATTTAAAAACTTGAAAATCATTGTTAAAAACAAAAAAAAAAAATAAAAAAATAAAAATTGCCAGTTGTAGGGCACGGTCCCCACACACAAAAAAAACAAATGTTATATCATGTCTTTCAAGGTCAACATATGTGTCTTCCCCAGGAAGCTCAACAAGCAAAATAATAAAAAAAAAGAAAAGGGGCACTTCTTCGTCTTCAAGATCTGAATATTCAAGAACAGGGGCACTTCTTCGTCTTCAAGAACAGGGGCACTTCTTCGTCTTCTGACTCTCAAACACAGAACAGAGGCAGCTCGAACAGGTTCATCTCCTTCATTTTCCCTCTTCTCTCTTCTCTCCTCCTCCCTCTTCCCTCTTCTCTCTTCTCTCTTCTCTCTCTATTTCTCACTCATCCGTATTTTCAGATTTGAAAATTTGTGATGGAATCTCACCTCGAAGTGATTCATGTGCTGTAAAGATAAAAGAGAAAAGCTCAATAAAGGTGTGTACTACATCTTCAACCATTTTTTTTGTTTTTTTTTTGAAAATTATCAGCGAAAAAAGCTCTGTAACGGGCGTAGCGGGCCGTTACGGCCGTTACGCCACCGTTACGACCGCTACGTCGGCCGTAACGGCCGATACACCTGTGAATTTCAATCACACCGCAAAATCGGGGGTAACGCGTAGTGCCTACCGCCGAAACCGTTACGTAACGGCCGAAACCGTTACGTAACACCGCATTTTTAAACCTTGCGTCCGCGCCACCGCAGCGACCATCTTCGTCGCCTCCTCCTCTCTTCTCTCCACCACGGCAGATCTCTCTCTCTCTTTCTCTCTGTACTCAGATCTCTCTACTTAGATCTGTGTGTGTGTGTGAGATATTGATGATGTTGTTGATGTTGTTTGATGATAATGTTGTTGCTGTTGCTCAGATTTCTCTCTCAGATCTCTCTTGCTACTTAGATCTCTCTGTGTGTGATGTTGATGATGATGTAGGTGAGATTTTTTTTTTTTTGGTCCGGGAAATTTTTGGGGTCGGAGAAACCCGATCCCCGTTAGGGGGTGGGGATGGGGACGATGATAGGTTTTCCGTCGGGGATCAAGGACGGGGCCGGGAAAGTTTTCATCATCGGGGATCGGGGACGGGGAGTGTGTTCCCCGGCCCCGTCCCGGCCCGTTGCCATCCCTAATGTTATGTCCTCGTCTACTATGTCTAGGGTTGTAAGAAAACTGTGTCAAAATGGGTAATAAGCTATTCAAATTTAACTTGAAAGCTTAAAAAATTCAAAGGGGTGTTTTGGAAATAGGTTATGTTAGCCAAAAAAAAATTAAAATGTCATTACAACAAAATTAACTCTTCTCTCTATTTTTCTGCTTGTTTTTTTTGTAAAAATTCAACTAAAATAATCACTCTTAAAACAACCCAAAATGTGTACATTTTTTTTGTTGAGTAATATTTTATTGAAAAAAAAGGCACCTAGCTTGTATACAATATAAAAGCATAACAACCATCTACAAGGCGTCTAAAAAATCCAAAAAAAACAATCTAATGACAAATTAACTAGTCCGAGTAGCTTGGTTTTTTATTTTTATTTTTTGATAATTGTAAATACATTATCGAACTGAGTTTGATGCGAGCTTCAAAATGCGTTCAACCTTGACTTTTTATATAACAAGTTGATATCGAGCTTCAAACGAGCTGACCCATCACTCGTTGATTAATGATCCCATTTAATCTAAAGCCTTCACAATCTATAATTGAATATTTCACCAAAACAATTCCTTTTATTCCAATTTCCTATTTCAATCATGCCTCTACTACTTACATCTAAACTACTTTCTAAGCCAATGACAAACCGAACCCTGATTTGAATTCGTTTCAAGTCCAAAATCAATATAACACAAATATTTCAAATTTCACCTAAACAAAGCCATATATACAAGAAAAAAAAAATGGAGAAAAATACCAGAAAAATTGCAGCAGAAACCGTGTCGATTATCAGAGGACGAAGAACACGACGATGAAGAGGAATGAGAAGACAAGTGTCCACTTCTTCTGATCTTGAGCCCCGGAGAATAATGCAGCAATGCCGCTGATGATGCCATATATATATATATATCTAGAGAGAGAGAGAGAGAGACCCTGTTTGGTCGCAGTCATATGTCAGCGTAGAGGTAGAGATAGAAAGTGTCCATTCTCTTTGTAATCCTGATGAGAATTGACAAAGCCCATACCATGGCTATTTTAGATAGATATATATATATAATTTTACATAAATACATATAAATATATAGAGTTGAAATTGATGCATCATCACTTTCCCTATAATGGAGAAAGGAAAGAGGTTGAAGAAAGTTCCCTTTCTATCTCTAATGGTAGTGGAGGAGAGAGGAGGGAGGGTGCAGGCAGGCATATGAGACAAAAATGGTGACGACACCTGTGGATGCGTGATTGCAGAGAGCGGAGGTTTGGCGGGGGGGTTATCGCGAAGATATCGCCTTGTTTCGAAACTTCCTATTTTAATTGAATATTTGATTTTTATTATTATTTTAATTTGATTAAAATGATTTTGTTTGTAAAATTAATTTAGTTTTTTTTTTTTAGTTGATTGGATAGTTATGAAAAAAAATGGATAAATTACATTGACACTCTTTGAAATTTATGTTTATTACAATTCTCACCTCACATTTTGGAAATTTCTCCTCCTGAGATTTAAAGTTTCATTACAGATTTGTCCCTTAGCAATTTAATTTTTTTAAATACCAATTTTGCCCTCAGTAGGTAAATTACATTGACACCCCTCACATTTTAAAAATTACAATCCCCTCCCTAAGGTTTAAAGTACTATTACCAATTGCTCCCTCGATTAGTATTAGTTGGGAAAAAAAATTAATTGAAAAAAAAAATTAATTGAAAAAACAATTACTTGAAAAACAATTTTATTAGTAAAATTTTTAAATTTCTATTTAAAAACCAACATAAACTCATCTTTGAATTTATGTTTTCTCTTCAAATTTACAAACTGAGACAACAATTTATAAACTAGAAAAATTATCAAACAAGTTTTTATGACAATTTTTAAAATTTTTATAAATATAAATTGAAAACTGAAAACGAAATGGTTACCAAACAGGTCTCAGATGGTAAAAATATCGTAAAATTAACAAATAATTAAATAAGTTACCAACGTAAGAAATGACTTATCAAAAGATTCTTAGGCTATGTATGGTTTGATTTCTAGAAAAAAATTTAAAAATTAAAAATTAATTTGGTTAAGAAATAAAAAATAAAAAATAATTATCATTTAAGGGTAAAAAATAATTATCATTTTAACTTTTGAGCAGGTTATATACATACGTATGGTTGTTTCAATTTAATTTGTAAAAAATTATTCTAACCACTCAAAAGATAAAAATTATATAAAAATGATAATTATTTTTTATTTCTTATTTCTTAACCAAATTAATTTTTAATTTTTTTAAAAAAAATTCTAAAAATCAAATCATACATAGCCTAAGAATCTTTTAATAAGTCATTTCTTACGTTGGTAACTTATTTAATTATTTGTTAATTTTACGACATTTTTACCATTTGAAACTTGTTTGGTAACCATTTCGTTTTCCGTTTTCAATTTATATTTACAAAAATTTAAAAAACTATCATAAAAACTTATTTGGTAATTTTTTTGGTTTATAAATTGTTGTCTCAGTTTGTAAATTTGAGAAAAAAACATAAATTCAAAAAATGAGTTTACGTTAGTTTTTAAACAGAAATTTAAAAATTTTACTAACAAATTTTTTTTTCAATTAATTTGTTTTTTCAAATATTTTTTTTTCCAATTAATTTTTTTTTCAATTAATTTTTTTCCAACTAATACTAACCGAGAGGGCAATTGGTAATGCTACTTTAAATCTTAGGGAAGGGATTGTAATTTCTAAAATGTAAGGAATGTCAATGTAATTTACCTAGTGAGGGCAAAATTGGTATTTAAAAAAATTAAATTGCTGAGGGGGGAAATCTGAAATGAAACTTTAAACCTCTGGGGAAAATATAATTTTCAAAAGGTGAGGGAGGAACTGTTATAAATATAAATCTCAGGGGGTGTCAGTGTAATTTACCCAAAAAAAATTATAAATTAGAGTGTCTCTAATAGTTTATCATTGAAGTTGTCATTGTTATAATATAACAACAATGGTGTTCCAATAGTGAATATGGCTACTGTCAAATTTAGCAAATGTCAAAATTTGTGCTAAATTTGACATAAGTTTTGACAATTGTTATATTTAACAACTCAATCAAAACCAATCATTTCTCTCGCTCCCAACAAAATAAATAATTTCTGGCGAAACCATAATTTTTGCAAAATCAAACACAGAAATTATCACAGTAGTTTCTGTGTTTAGTTCTGTAAAAATAATATCGGACTATTAAAGCATTATTATTATAATTTTATAATTTTTTACTATTTATTATCAAATTATAACAATAACAATGTTATTATAATATTTATCATTAAAAATATTTTTAAATGTGATATTCTACTTTATTCATTATTTTATTATATTTTGACCTTTTAATAGATTATTTTAGATGAACCCTCTTCCCAAATACACATATGTTTAAAATCCCCATCTTCATCAAGATATGGGTAACTTTGTCTTTTTGGGAGAAGTTATTCAATGTTACATGGGGTTTAAGAGTCTTGCTTCATACATCCAGTGGGGTGGCGCCCCCAGTGACATGGCGCGCCCCCACTGGTCGAAAATCAAAAAAAAAAAAAAAAAAAAAAAAGAAAAACTGTTTTTTCGGACCAACCCCCAGCTGACACCTCACTGGGTGTCACCCCCAGCTGGGGGTAGAAATCTTTTTCCGGGGTTTAAAATCCCCATCAACCCCATCTTCATCAAGACATGGGTAACTTTGTCTTTTTGGGAGAAGTTATTCCAGGTTACATGGGGACTTTACTTTTAGGGAGAAGTTATTCCATGTTACATGGGGTTTAAAATCCCCATCAACCCCATCTTCATCAAGACATGGGTAACTTTGTCTTTTTGGGAGAAGTTATTCCATGTTACATGGGGTTTAAAATCCCCATCAGCCCCATCTTCATCAAGACATGGGTAACTTTCATCAAGATATGGGTAACTGTCTTTTTAGGAGAAGTTATTCCATGTTTTTACGGTATATGGTTATATTGTGTTTAAAATCGATTGTGATTGGCCAAAGAAAATGTGACTCATGAATTTATAAATTTTTTTAATAAATTACACCTACACTCTCTTTGATATTTATGTTTAGAAAAATGATTTGTGACACTAAAACTGTTGGCACTAATGGCACTAATTTCCTGTTTTGGTAACTTTATTTATTTATTTATTTTTTACCTGATATAGAAATTAGTGCCATTAATGCTCAAAAAATTAGTGCCACAAATCACAATCGTCATGTTTAATACCGTTTCTTTCCTCACATTTTAAAAATTATATTCTTCTTCTTAAAATTTGTAATTTCATTATAAATTATCGCTTCCAATTACATAGACATTCAGAATTAAACAAAAATTGCTAATGTTTTACTTTCAATTTTTTTAAATAACCATCTTGTCATTTTTTCTATTATTTCTTCCTTCTATCATAATAACTGCATCCTACAATTTTTCGTCATTAAATTTTATCTAAATATATTTTTATTAAGTGATGATATATAAACATAAATTTTATACTGAATTTTCAAGCATAATGATATAACTTAATGGTGATATTTTACTTTAAAACAAAACACCGATAAAGATGATTTATATTTACAACAATATCACTATCACATCATTTTTATATTTTTTTGTATATAAATATAATTTTTCATTTTTATTTCCACCGTCATTTTTTTCTCTCATCTGTTTGCTCGACATTTATTACAATATTACCAAATGCCACAATTCACGTAAAATCTAACCAACCACCCAATTAACTTTAAAGCACGAAAGTACAATGCATATATATACGTTGATACAAAAATAACACAACAAAAATGTACTCCGCACAGTTATGGAGTTTTCAAAAATATTTTTTTGAGTTTTTAATTTATATTTTTATATTTTTAATAATTTTAAAAATATTTTAATCATTTGTTTTTTACTTTTTAAATCTATATATATATAAAGTATAGAATTTATAAAAATTTTAAAAAATTCATAGAATACAACAAAATAAAATAACGTATTGAATATATATATATATATATTGTATTTGGTAAATTTTAAAAAAAAAATCACAAAATATTGTATTTTCTAAGTATATCTAGATTATGTGTATCTAAAAAATAAAAAAATTACTTAAATTATTAAAAAAATAAAGTAAAAAAAACACAGAAAAAAAAGATCTCATTTTTTTAAAAAGTAAGTTAAACTAAACAAGATGATTATTATTTTTCTTGAAATGATATAAACAAATATTTATATTATTTTATTATTTTGTATGTATAAAGATTAAGGAACAAATATATCATTTTAATTCAAAAGTTAACACCGTCAACATAATTAAACTGACAAGGGATCAGTGTAATTTTTCAAATGTAAGGAAGATCTGTATTAAATATAAAACTCAAGAAATGTCAATGTAATTTATCCTTTTTTTTTTTTTTTTTAATTTAACGATGATATCATGTTATTAGTATCACAGTCATTTACCTTATATGCATATGTGATAAGGTACTTTTACCCAGAAATTCATTCTTTCCATGTTTGGGTTTATTATTTGTTGTTATACTCCACCATCGATATTACTTTTACATTAAAAAATTGTTTAAGATAATATAAATAAATATATTTTTTGAAATTTATGAAAAAATATATAATATATTAAAAAAATAATGTGACTTAAATAAAAAGTAATATAACCTTGAAAAATTTTAAAAATATGCTAAAATAATGTATGTTTATTGATTGATCTATAGTACAGTCATGGGTTGTCACACTAGTAGGACAGCAATTTTTTTCTACTTTGCTTCACCTCGCATCGTCTGTGAGACCTCTCGTTCTCATTACGAAATAATCCCCGCATTCAAACCGCTTTGTCTCGATTATATTTATTAATTATATTTATATATATAATATATATATTTTTAGTTTTTTAATAAAATTAATACGTTAAAATATTAAACTTAATATTTACTTTTACTTATAATTATTTATTTATCATTCATCATTTTTTATTTTTATAAATTAGTATTCATAATCACTATAATTATTCATAATTTTTATGGATAAATTATAAATACACCTCTGAGATTTGATTAAAATACGAATCGTTCTCTGTGGTTTGAAAATTATATTTTACCTCCAAAGGTTTCTAATTTCATAACAAGTCGCAACAATGCTACATACCACTAATTTAGCATATCTAACCCACCACTAATGAGGTGGAAAAGGGGTAAAAAAAAAAAAAAAAAAAAAAAAAAAAAAAAAAAAAAACAAGACACAACAAATGATGTGGCAGTGGGTCCCACCCACTGCCACATCATTAGTGATAGCACTAATTAATGCTCCCAAGCATTATTGCCAAAGAAAATTCACTTCTTTTCATGTGACGACTCCAAAAAAAAAAATAATAATAAAAAAATAGAAGAAACAAACAAAAACAACGTTAAGGCAAATTATACTGACCGTTCCTATGCCTCCGTTTGGAAAATGGATTGACTTTTTGATTTTTTGATTTTTTTTTTACTATTTTAGTTTCGGTTAAAAAATTTGATTTAGAAAGTATTTTTTGACTTTTTTTGTTTTTTGTTTTTATGAGAGAAGAGTGTAATGATTATGAGTTGGATGTGATGTTTTGTTTGTTGTGGTTAAAATAGTCTATTTTGTCTTTTGTGGCTAAAATAGCCAAAAAAACTCTTGCCAAACGGAGAGTTTGGGGCTTGTTTTATTTTAATTTTTCAATTATAACACATTTGATCATGAATTTTAAATTTTGTTCCAAATAAGGACAATTGAAAATACCATTACTTAATTTCAAGGACAAAGTAGTCAATTTGATAAAATATAAACTAATTTGATAAAAATAAATGTTAAAAAAATATTTTTGAATTTTTAAAAATGATTTCTACCCACCAAAAATAAAATTATGTAAAATTGATACATATTTAAAATATTTTTTTTAACCAAATTAATTTTTATTATGTGTTTGAATGATAATCATGTAATGAGTGGTTGTTAGATCATTTCCAACGCACTAGGTATATAATGCTTGTTAGGCAAAATGTCTAGTATGACTCACTTTTTTCAACTCCAATGCACTAGGTATATGATTAGGCATTTTAGCTCAACTCACATTCACTAGCTACATGTAGCTAGCCTTCAAGGTTAGGCAAAATGTATTTAATCATTAGGATCATTTCCCTCTATCTTTGTTACTAATGTGACATTTTATAAAATTAATAGTATTTTGATGAATAGCTAAAATAAAGAGCATGGTTGGAGTAGAAACATGAAACAGTTGATGGGTAAAATAAAATGTACACTTTACAGTAATGTTTAGATAGGTAAAATGCCTATTACCGTTGGAGATGCTCTTAGACTTTTAATGTGTAATCGATATATTTAATATATGAAATGCTTTTAGTTTTGAATTTTTTGATTTAATGAGTTAGTTTAATAATGATATCAAAGTTGTTGCCATATTTGACTTTTGGAAAAATAGAAACTAATTTAATGAAAATAAAAATGACCACCCATTATATGATCATCATCTAAATACAAAATAAAAATTAATTTGGTAAAAAAAATAAATATAAAAAAGATTTATCAATTTTACATAATTTTATCTTAAAGTGGGTAGAAGTAATTTTTAAAAATTCGAAAATATTTTTGTGGCATTTATTTTTGTTAAATTAATTTATATTTTATTAAATTGACGACTTTGTTCTTGAAATTGAGCAGTTGTATCTTCAATTGTCTTTATTTGGAACAAGATTCAAAATTCAGGAATAAATGTGTCACAATTGAAAAGTCAGGAACTAAAATGATACAGGACCCAAACTATAAGAACCATTAGTATAATTCGGCCAAAAAATTATCATGAAAAGTTCTTTTTATTTACACCTTATCACAAATATATTTATATCTTTATGTGTTGATAATTTTTTTCATATTCCTCGTATGTACTTAGTTCTTGTTTGGTAATATCATTTTTTAATTTAAAAATCAAAAAGTAATTAAAAAAAATTAAAAAGCCAACAAATTATATTGATAAAAAAAATAAATTATACCAAAAAATCAAAGATTCTCTTTTCTCTCTATTTTTTACACATTTTTTCATAAAAAAATAAAAAATCATTCCAAACATATTGGTTACGTTTGGTAAAATTTTCTAAATATGATTTGAGAACAGAATTATATTTTGAGTTTGTGAGTTTTGGAATTATGATTTGAGTGTGAAAAATTTGTTTGGTGAATGAGTTTTGAAAAGAGTTTTGAATTGAGTGAGAAATTTTTGATGTGATATATGATATTTGATAGAAAAACTTACAACTCATAACCAAACACATAACTCAAAATTCTATTCAAAACTCATAAATTTTTTAAAAAAATTCAGAAAATATTTTTTTATTGAATATATAAAAATTAACATGTGCCAATTACAAAAAAAAAAAAAAAAAAAAAAAGTACTGTTCTGGTTAATCGGCCGAACGACTGTTGGGACGTCCGGTAGAACCATCGAATTTTCTCGCCTTGGACAAAGTTTTCAAAAGTGAATGTGGAATTAATTTTTGAAAACCGTAAATAAATACGGTGTGCAAATCAAAACTTGAAACTAACGTTCCAAAACTCTACCAAACAGAACTATTCAGTGTGTTTGGTTTGAGTTTTTTAGATTAAATTTTTTGAAAATTGAGTTTTTTGATTTTCGTATTTTTTTGTTTTTAGTGAATATTTTTAAAATTTTAAATATTTTTTTTTACTTTTTAGATGCACTTTACTTAGATGTATCTAAAAAATAAAAAATTTGTGAAAAAATATTTTAAAAAATTAATAAATACATAAAAATATAAAAAAATATACTGAATTCTCATATTTTTTTAATATTTTTGATATTTAGTGAATTTTTAAAATGTTTTTTTTACAAATTTTTTACTTTTTAGGTATATTTATGTTAGGTATGTCTAAAAATTAAAAAAATTATTTAAAATATTAAAAAATTCAGTAAAAAAAATACGAAAAATAAGAAAGTGGAAGTTTTTAAAAAAAAATTTAAAAAAATGATAACCAAGTAAGGTGATAAATTTTTTTATTTTAATAAAAAATTAAAAATCACTTAAAAAAACCTGTTCCCGCATTAGTTCCCTTTCATGCAGAGTTTGCCCAATCAAACTTGGTAGGTGGTGACAATTTGCCAGACAATGAAGAATATTTAATGCATATGTAACCGTTTGGGATTACTTTTCAAAAAGTCTTACCAGATCAGATTTTTTTGAGTTGTTGTTGTAGGATAGTGATTGAGGGGTTGTTCGGATTGGAATGACGTAAATAAGTGTAGTTTTTATCTTTTTATAAAAAGATGTGTAAAAAAATAAAGAGGTGATGTAATAAAAAAAAGATAAAAAGATGAATTATTTTAGAGTTGCCAAACTTAACCTAAGTTTGTATAATATAAGATTTATATGTAGAGTAAATTTAAATTATAAAATAATAATTTTTAAATAATTAAGTCTGCACTTATAGTACTGTTAATTTTTTTTTTAAAGAAATCATCAAAAAAAAAAAAAACCAAATACCCAAAATTCATAAATTTTCTTTTTGAAATTCATATTGTACCGCATGAGAGAGTAATTTATATCTAAATTGGGCTGAGCTAAGGAGGAGACTTCCTTGGAAATTGGGCCGCATAATGGACCGAGGTAAGGATAGATTTACTTCGGTCCAAGAACTAAACGGATATGGGCCGCGGTAAAAAAGACTAGCAAGTGGGCCACGGTCCAAGTGTTAGTTCGGTCCAAGTGTGGAAGGGACTTTTTCAAGTGTTACCTCGGTCCAAACGTGATTATAAGTTACCAATCGGAGTAGATAGTTATCTCGGCCATGGCACTTGGAGCCGAGGTAATGGCTTCTCTTGGCGGGCTTCGCTCTGGATAGCGCGGTAGAAGCTTACTCCGGTTAGCCCAGTCCAAGAGAGCCTTGGAGTTAGCCCGGTCCAAGAAAGCTTGGTGGTTAGTTCGGTTACCACGGTCGGTATGGTGACAGTTAGCTCGGTCATACTATATTGAGCCCAAGTATGGTGAGCTTTCCACAGAGCCATGCTATAGGTTAGTTCGGTCCGAGCACGCTATGGTTAGTGCGGTTTGTACATGAGAAACCGAGGTAAGAGCAGTGAAAGGAAGAACCGAACTAAGTATAGTTCGGTCTACTCTGTGGCTTAGCATAGCCATGCTTACCTCGGTTATATTGGAATCCGACCATGGTAAAACCATTTCACTTGGTTTAAGCAGTGAGGGGGGTGTTGAAGGATAAGTATTATCTTTCAGGAGTATGACTCCTAGGAGGACTCTACATGGAGGAGTAAAGTCCTACTAGGATTGTGCCACATGGAACCTATAAAAGCTCATAACATCACCTATGGAGAGGTAACACAACTTTGATTCCCGAATACACAGAGCTTTTTGTCTATTTGTCTGTTTTGCTGACTTAGGCATCGGAGAGGTATCCGGCACACACCCGCCGGCTAGCTCACGTTTGTGTTTTCAGGGAGTAAAGCGACGACGTACGGAGGAGTGCAACTTGATCAACAGGATTATACGAGAAGGTTTATTTCTTTCCCGTACAATTGGCGCCGTCTGTGGGAAGTCTAGACAAGAACAAAACCTCTTGATCAAGCTTTTCCTCTTTGGAAGCAATGACGCACAACGAAGATTTGCCGCAGTCCGCCATCGACGGACAAACACCAGAGGGGGGTGCGAGGCGCGAAGGTCTACCTTCTATCCCTCCTATGGCGGACTTGGAGCCACAACGACAGAATCTCGGGAGGGATGCAAGGAGGAGGAGACGGACTAACAGCCCCCGTCACTCTCGTTCACAAAGTCCTGAGAGACAAAGGCGGAGGATTAACCCTCAAGCTTTGGAGGACCGTGTGAAGGAGCAGGACGAATTGATCCGACGGATGGCGGCGGACATGGAGTCCATGAAGCGCCAAATGAAGGGAAAAGGAGTGGCGACAGGAGTGGGGCGCAAAAGCAAGACGCCCCCTCGCAACTCGGAAGATCGTGGTAGGCATGCCACACCATCTCAAGCAGAGAGTAAAAGCCTCAGGACAGGCAATACTCAATCCAGAACCTTCAGGACTCATTGCTCCAGGTCTGAGAGAACGAGGACTGAGAGGTCTTATACTGAGGGAAGCACCTATCGGCCCTCGCGCACGCACCAGACATCATCCAGGCAGACAGAGTTGCCTAGATCATCCGACTTACGAACCGTGCTAGAAGAAAGGGCACATTGGAAGGAGGACACTAGGGCACGCGACCCTCGCAGAGTTTCTGCCCTTCAGCGGTTGGCTCCTCGGATGCATGGAAGCGTCGAGGTTGGAATGCCAATACCGCGCCCTGCCTACGAACCAATAGACAAAGCATTGGCAAGGCTGCAGACCTCACCGTTCGTTCCGGCAATTGAAAACGCGCCCCTACCTTCAGGCTTTCTTCAGCCCAAATTCACCACATACGAGGGAAAGACAGACCCCTATATGCACCTAAGCCACTTCCGCCAGGTTATGGCGGTATACCGACGCAACGAGGCCTTGATGTGCATCCTCTTCCCCTCCAGCCTTGGCGACCTAGGCTTGACTTGGTTCGAAAAACTTTCAGAAGGCAGCATAGCCTCCTGGGCGCAGTTGGCAGAGGTGTTTGTGACAAGGTTTAGAACGAACACCAAAACCCCGGTGGAGATCGATCAGCTACTCTCCATCGACATGGGCGACAAGGAGACGTTGAGGTCCTACAACAGCCGTTATTGGGAGACCTTCAACCAGATAGGAGATTGCCCCACAAATCTTGCCATCGCGCAATACAATAGAGGTCTTCCAGTCGGAAACAGGTTAAGGGACTTAATTACCATGACGCCTCCCCTCACGATGGAAGCCTTGATGGAAAGAGTACACCAACATATTCGAGTGGAGGAAGATAGCGCCCGCGCTAAAACAAAATCTGGCACAACCGCAATGCCAGATAAAATGACTACGGCAAAGGTCAACAAGGTAGAACGTCCAAGCAGAAACGGGCAAGGCAGGCGGGACAATGGAGAGGACCAAGGCAAAAGAAGGTTGAGAGTCCACACTGCCATTACCACGGTGTTCAAAAAACCAATCTACCGAATTCTCAGCGAGGTACGCGATGAACCTTTCGTCCGATGGCCTGCTAAGCTGGGAGAAGTACAAAAAGACTACGACGAGAAATCGCGGTGCACCTTCTATGATGAACAGGGGCACCGCACTGAAAATTGCATGCCATTAAAGCAGCTTTTGGAGGAGTTAGTGGCAACTGGGCACTTGGACCAATACATAAAAGAAAGAACTTGAGAGCAAGATGCTATTCGCAGATGTTAGCGAGGCGGCTGAACAGAAGGCAGTGGAAGACTTGGTACAGGAAATGATAGATGTAAAGAACCCAGCGAAGGCAAGCTAGGGCCCAATTGGGAAGGACCATACAAAGTGGTTGATTTAGCGGAAAAAGGGGGCATATCACTTGGAAGATGGAGCCAAAAGGCTATCCCCAGACCATGGAACATGGCCAATCTCGAGTTATTTTTTTGATAGCGTACTTGTAATTTACATTTTCCTCAATAAAACAAGTAGTTCCCTTTTTAGCATAGATTATTTTCTTCTGTAAAAGTTGTTTTACTGAGCTAGGGGCATTGAAAGCAAAGTTGGCTGGAAAAACCAACACTTACCTCTCCTAAGCCGAGATAAGGACCTAGGCTAAAGGAGGTTGGCAAGTTTGACCAACAAAACTTTTTCGCACCCTTTAGCCGAGATAAGGATCTAGGCTAAAGGAGGTTGGCAGGTTTGACCAACAAAACTTCTTCGCACCCTTTAGTCGAGATAAGGATCTAGGCTAAAGGTGGTTGGCAGGTTTGACCAACACAACTCTTTTGTACCCTTTAGCCGAGATAAGGATCTAGGCTAAAGGTGGTTGGCAGATTTGATCAACACAATTCTTTTGCACCCTTAAGCCGAGGTAAGGACCTAGGCTAAAGGTGGTTGGCAGCTTTGACCAACACAACTCTTTTGCACCCTTTAGCCGAGGTATGGACCTAGGCTAAAGGTGGTTGGCAGGTTTGACCAACAAAACTTTTTTGCACCTTTTAGCCGAGATCAGGATCTAGGCTAAAGGTGGTTGGTAGGTTTGACCAACAAAAAACTTTTTTTGCACCCTTTAGCCGAGATAAGGATCTAGGCTAAAGGTGGTTGGCAGGTTTGACCAACATTTTTTACTCTTCAGCCGAGATAAGGATCTAGGCTAACAAAAGGTTGGCTGGAATAACAACTTTTTGTGATCTTCAGCCAAGGTAAAAACCTAAGCTGAAGAGGTTGGCAGGTATGACAAGATAGATTGCAAGGTTAAGACCGAGATGAGTATCTCGGCCAGAGAATGTCATACTTCATTCAAAACATAGTGTAAAATAAATACAAGCATGGAGCAAGCCGAACAAGCAGTTGAGAGAATTGAAGATTTCATTCCAAAAGTGCATTACAAAAGGAGGGGCCGTAGCCCGGTTACAAATTCCTTTGGTAAACAGAAGAAAAATCATGCAAATAGGTCATTTAAATCGGCGTCCAAATCAACCCTGGCTTCACCTAAATGTAGCTCGGTTGTGGCAAGTACACTTTGGTTGAGCTCGATCGAAGGCACCGCATCTGACACAGCAGGCAAAGGTGGGATGGAGACCATAGGAGTTGGAGAGTTGGACTGGCGACCGAGCTGGGCGTTATTGTCAGGCTCTTGGGATGCATCTTTCTCAGTATTGAAGAAATTTTTGCTGAATGGCATTTGCATACTCTACCATGGACCTCGGTATAAAATATGGAGGAGGGTTTAGAAAGACCTCGGTCTCTTGGCTATGACCGAGTTGCGCCACAGCTGCTTTCCACTCACACTTGAAGAAGAGGTCTTTGGCAGCCTCACATTGCAGGATATAGCTCGCGCAGTATCTCGGTTGAGCGTGCGAAGGTGTGCCTAGCCAACCTAGTCAGTTTGCAAAGTAAAAAGGAAAAGTATTAAGCACGGATCATTGGATCGTGCTAAAAGAAACAAAGGCGAAATAAATGGAGTCCTCGCTCGGCTAAGTGGAACGAAGGATTCGTAGCCCGGTTGAAGCTTATTGTGCAGCATTCTTAGTTCGGTTTTGACTAAGTCAGGGAGCTGATTTAGCCCGGTAGAAGGCCACAGTTTAGCTTGGTTGAGAGACGAAAGTTTAGCTCGGCTGGAAACAAGTAATCCCAAATCATGCATGGCAGATGGAATTAAGGGGCAATTGAGAGGGTAATTTATATCTAAATTGGGCCGAGCTAAGGAGGAGACTTCCTTAGAAATTGGGCCGCATAATGGACCGAGGTAAGGATAGATTTACTTCGGTCCAAGAACTAAACGGATATGGGCCGCGGTAGAAAAGACTAGCAAGTGGGCCACGGTCCAAGTGTTAGTTCGGTCCAAGTGTGGAAGGGACTTTTTCAAGTGTTACCTCGGTCCAAACGTGATTATAAGTTACCAATCGGAGTAGATAGTTATCTCGGCCATGGCACTTGGAGCCGAGGTAATGGCTTCTCTTGGCGGGCTTCGCTCTGGATAGCGCGGTAGAAGCTTACTCCGGTTAGCCCAGTCCAAGAGAGCCTTGGAGTTAGCCTGGTCCAAGAAAGCTTGGTGGTTAGTTCGGTTACCACGGTCGGTATGGTGACGGTTAGCTCGGTCATACTATATTGAGCCCAAGTATGGTGAGCTTTCCACAGAGCCATGCTATGGGTTAGTTCGGTCCGAGCACGCTATGGTTAGTGCGGTTTGTACATGAGAAACCGAGGTAAGAGCAGTGAAAGGAAGAACCGAACTAAGTATAGTTCGGTCTACTCTGCGGCTTAGCATAGCCATGCTTACCTCGGTTATATTGGAATCCGACCATGGTAAAACCATTTCACTTGGTTTAAACAGTGAGGGGGTGTTGAAGGATAAGTATTATCTTTCAGGAGTATGACTCCTAGGAGGACTCTACATGGATGAGTAAAGTCCTACTAGGATTGTGCTACACGGAACCTATAAAAGCTCATAACATCATCTATGGAGAGGTAACACAACTTTGATTCCCGAATACACAGAGCTTTTTGTCTATTTGTCTGTTTTGCTGACTTAGGCATCGGAGAGGTATCCGGCACACACCCACCGGCTAGCTCACGTTTGTATTTTCAGAGAGTAAAGCGACGACATACGGAGGAGCGCAACTTGATCAACAGGATTATACGAGAAGGTTTATTTCTTTCCCGTACACCGCACAACCATCGAACTTAATAGAAAGAAATTAACTTTTGAAAATTGAAAATTGAAAACACAAAAAGGTTCGTCCCCAATTCACGAATATCAAATATTTCATACTCTCTGTTTTTTATGGACTTTCGCATAATCCAAATAACTCATAAAAATCTTATTGTAAATAATATATTCAATAGAAATTAAAACCATTTCATAGGTTAGATGTAGAGAGAGAAACCCATTTTATTTGCAACTCATTCAAATATTTCATGCTCTCTGATTTCCATAAACTTTCTCAGAATCCAAATAACCCATAAAAATCTAATTGTAAACTACATATTCAATAAAATCAAAACCCATTTCATAGGTTAGAGTTCGATGTAGAGAGAGAAATCCTTTTTTTTGGGCTACAGAGAGAAACCCATTTGAAGAATGAAAGGGCAGAGGAGAATAGAAGAGAAGTGTCACCTGTGAGGAGTTGTTGTTGGTTGCAGAACCGAAACTAGAGAGCTGGAGTAAAATGGAGATAAAGAGAGACAGATTGAGGGTTCTGTGTGACAGAGTATGAGAAAGAGAGTTTAAAATCAAGAAGGAGAGCGAGAGAGAGAGAGAGAGAGAGAGAGGAGTGTTTGGGCGGGAACCAAACACTTGGGAGGATTGATTTGAACCATTAATATACAAACAATTGTATCTCTAAAACAATTATGGGACATTTTTAAAATCCTTATTATATAGATTTTGTGACTACTTTTTTATTTTATTTTTAAATTTAATAATTTTAATTATTGTTGGTTGCTAGTTCTTTACTTTAGTGCATTATGCTAATTGCTGAAGTTGTTACATACTTATCTTGTCCATTTATTTGGTACTTTGGGAGATACGTCTGATCAATGCTTATGGAGTGGCAGCTACTTTGCGAACATTGTTATAAATGTAAACTTGCACAAGGTTCAATTGAATTTGTTTGTTTTTTTTTTTTGGTGACAGCATCTTCGTGCATCATCATGGAGGGAAAGTGACTACTGTGTCTTATGTTCCTTATTTTCTGTTTCTTATTATTGGTTCATCTGTTTTGTTATTTGATTTGCAGCAGTAGATACCTTTACGCTGTGTTTGGTTGGGGGATTTTGGGAGGGATTTGGAAAGGAAAAGGGAAAAGGTGTATGAAACTAGGTGAAGTATAGGCATGTTTTATTCACATTTCACCTTTCTTTTTCATTTCCCTTTCCAAATCCCTCTTCAAATTTCCCAACCAAACACAACATTAATGTGAATAGAGTTTTTAGACCATACGGAATGCTTTGAGTATTTTCTGCTGTATGGGAGTGATGTTTTAGTTATGTGGGCATTGATAGTTTTCATTGTGATATTGTATGCTAAAATGGTTGATCTGGTCTGTTGTTGAATTTGTCTATTTAAGTTGTCCATCAAGCCACTTATTTGTCTAATTTATTTCCAGACAGCTTCTACTTCTGCAGAGTCTATTTTATCTCCGACTCATCCCATCCGGCTGGGCTTGGCCTTTTTCTAGGAAGCATGGACACGTACATGTGACATGATATAGACATGCTGATATAATAATTTTCAAACAATACAAGACACGACACATAGGGGACACGCACAAAATATATCATTTTATATATTTATTATGTCATATATATATATATATATGGACACGGCCGTGTGACATGGTTGTTGTTGTAGTTGTTTCAAAGGTTGAGCTGCTCAAGTCAGTATATGCATGTTCACAGTTCCTTGGCTCACAGCTGTAGTTGAATTGTGATTACTTAAATTTGCATTATATTGCATTGCAGTGTTCCTTTATGAGCCACACTTCAATCCACACTTCAAAAAACTTTTTTTTTTTTTTTTCCTGAACCCAAATCAATTAAAATGGTTGATTGGTTTGAATTTTACAATGTCGATTCTACCATAAATGTGTTTTCTTAAGTTTTTTCACGATAATTTATTTCTTATTTCCTTTTTATCTATTGAAGGAGTCATTTGGTTCCACAATTTTACTTAAATTAGCCTTAAAACTTGTGGATTTATTTTCTTACCTTTCTGGCTATGTAGCATTGTTATTTATAAAACAAACCACTCAATAACAACCATATACACAAGAATAGTGAGTGATTGATTAGTAGTAGGGAGAAAAGTATGCCTTCTTTCAATCTTGATTTGGAAAACAAAGTGCAAAACAAAAAGATCAAAATCATCTTTCAAACCACAAGAGAGCCAGAGAAAACTAACAACCTCAGAAAAATAACTGCCATACCCAAAATAAAACAACCCAAATATGTCTGCAAAACCATATAAGAGAGAGCACTTCTTTCATAGCTTGATTGACCTGAAAACAATGGCAAATTCATTTAAGACTGTTACCTTTTTTGTCAGTGCTTTTTGCTTTTTCTCCCTCGTTGGCGCTGCTCGATACCGGCCGCCTCACTTCTTCGTGGAGGGCCAAGTTTACTGCGATACATGCCGTACCCAATTTGTTACCAAAGTCAGCCAGTTAATGACAGGTACATACATGTCCCTATCTAAGTTTCATGTTACATGGGATTGATCATTGTTAATATCGATGTTACATGGATTAGGGTATGAATATCAAGGGTGGGTGTGTTTCCAAGCGTTATACCTTCATACATTTAAAGGGTACGGGGTGTATTGCATATTGTATTATATGTTTAGATAAGATGTTTTAAATTATGTAGAAATGTATTTAGAATCAGATAGAATTTATGTAAATATGGAATTTCTATCTTTCATCCGTGTAACATGCTAAAAATGTTTATTTACTAGAAAATGTGAGGTTTCTTCCTTTTCAAACATCATAAAAATTAGAGAGTTTATGTGTCTAAATTGAGTATGGGTGTCAGATACATATCCCACACATTTTAGTTGTTATATAACATTTTCTAATATTATTTTTTCCTAGAAACATATACGCATACCCTCTAGCGGGTGTTAAATATCAGCTGTTGTTACATAAAACCGTATTGTTAATACTGATACATATCTCGGTACTCTTATAGGTGCTAAGGTGCGGTTGGAGTGCACACAACGGGATGGTGGGAAACTAACCTTCAGTGCCGAGGCTGAAACCGACAGCTCTGGCACCTACCAGCTGCCGGTGGAAGGAGACCATGAGGATGACGAGTGCGAGGTTGTGCTTGTGAAAAGCAGTAAACCAGAATGCGAAGAGATCGACAAGGATGGATGGGGAAGAACTTCAGCCAAAATTAGCCTCACAGCCAACAATGGCATGTCCACCTCGGTGAGAAAGGCCAACCCTCTCGGCTTCTTGAAGAAGGAGGCCCTCCCGGAGTGCCCTCAAGTCTTAAAGGAATTGACTATCAATCCAACCTGAAGGTGTCTGAAGAAGAAGAAGAGAGAGTCCCTTTTTGTATGTTCGTATATGAACAAATTTTTGGTCCTTGACAATGTATATAGTGTTCTGCTCAAAAAAAAAAAAAAAGAAGAAAAAAGAAGAAAAGACAATGTATATAGTGTTATAAACCAAAAAAATGTAAAATAAAGAAAGAAAGAAAGAAAGACAGTGTTTACTAGGTTCAAACAACCCTCTATTGGCCTTTAGGCTTGTTGTTATGTAATTATGGTTGAAAAATATTGAATTTTATACATAAAATTTGTATAGAATGATATGATATTTATGTTTTTGCAGTTATAACTTGTAGTGATGGGCTTTTTAACTTTTAATGAATATATGTAAATGAGACACATCTCTTGGTATGAATTTTTAGTACTTTTTTTTATAGAGAAATATTATATGTCATTAATTTTTTATTACTGTTTTATATTAGGGCTGTGCTACATCCCCGAAATTGGGGGCCCCTAATCCCCCGAAAAAAACAGAACAAGGCCAAAAAAAAAAAAAAAAAAAAAAAAAGGGCCCAAAACGACGTCGTTTTGGGCATTAGGGGGATTAGGGGGGGCATTTTTAGGGGGACAAATCATTTCTCTTTATATTATTATCTCTTACTTTTATATAGATATTCATAATTAATTATCTTGTTTTGAGATAATTATTAGCAATTAATGAAAGCAAATAATATTTTATTATAAAATTTGATGATAAAAAAGAATTAAAAAAAGAGTAAATTGGTAATAAATTCAATCTAAAGAGTGTATAAAGGTTTGGGTCTAGTGAATATTTTTTTATTGGTGAGAGGTCCACCTTTTGTGAAATAGTTTGGTGAGCAATCTTTTTATTGTTTTCGGAGGATATTTTAGTGTCAGTTTTATCCCTTAATTTATCTGTTGACTTTTTTATTTGTTGACTTATCGTTGACTATCTGTTTAAATTTATATCAATCTGTTCAAATTATTTTCTATATGTTCAATTTTTTTGTCCATTTGTTCAAATTATTTCCTATTTGTTCAATTTTATCCCCTTATCTGTTCAAATATATGTCAAAATTTTATTGTTTGTTCAATTTTTATTTTATTTTTTTAATTTTTTTTTTCCTATATACGAAGCAAACCAAATCTGTTTAACTATGCAATTTTCTATCTGTTCAAATTTCTCCACCGATTTTCTATTCAGTTTTTCTATATGTTCAAATCTTTCTCATTTTTCTTTCTTTCTATGCAATCAGATCTGTTTATTTATTTGTTAATTTGCTATATGTTTCTCAACAACAACAACAACAACAACAACAACAGCAACAACAACAACAAAACTCCCATGTTAAGATCATCTACAATCTCGTAATACAATCTAACAATAAGGACAAGGGTTCTAGTTTTATACAAAGATAGGTAAAATAAAGAGGCCAATCTATAATATAACTAAAATAGTGAGGATGTTCCATAAAAAAATTGTAAAAGAAATTCCCGTCGTAGATGGTTAGGGTTTATAGATCTACAGATCTGAGGTCGATCTACAAATCTCTTGTAGGAGAGTGTGGCGGCGAGATCCACTCTTCCTCCCTTAAATCCTTCTAGATCCGTATGAAGAGGTAATCATCATCATAAAATATAGAGCCAAACCATTGATATGGACTCTCTCTCTCTCTCTCTCCTCCTTACACCTAAGGTTTTAAAAAGCAGCCACAACCATTACGCAACACCGTTACATAACGGTTGTGGTGGTTACTACTACTCATTACGGACGCTATAACGGTGTGACGGAAATTCACATATGTAATGATCGTTTTAGTGTTATGTAACAGCCGTAACGATACCGTAACGACCACAACGGTCCGTTACACATTATTACACCCTTTCATAATATTCTGAATAACTTCCTTTTTAAAAAAATAAAATAAATAAAAACTTACAAAAAAAGAACAAATACTCAAGTAATCTAAGCTCGAAGAAAAATTTTTATATGAATTTATTTTCTTCATAATTTTTTTAAAATTTTATTTCATTACATTAGCATATAAAATAAAAAATATATAAACAGTGGTTGTATTTATTTTTAAAATCATTTTATTTAATATTTAATTATAAATATTTTTTATTTTGTTATTGTAATGTGTTGTCTAAAAAATGTCTTTAAAAAACTCAAAAATACTTTTTTGTTTATGGCACAATTTTTATTTTTATAATCATTTCATTTAATGCTTAATTATAAATAATTTTATTTAGTTACCTGTAAAGTATTGTCCAAAAAAATGCCTCAAAAATATTTTTTGTTTATGGTACAATTTTTATTTTTATAATCATTTCATTTAATAATTGTGAATATTTTTTATTCAATGGTATTGGTCAAAAATAATTTGTAGACATTTAAAATCAATTATTCTTAAAATCATTAACTATTGAAATAAAATGTGAAAAACTTATTTTATAGTGATTTGAAAATATGAAATATATTGAATCATACTTAAAAATTAACAAAAATTGATCCAAAATCTATTTAAAACCCTAATAAATGTGATTCTAGAAGGAAAAAAATACATATATGCGTATTGATAAGTTTTCTTCAAGTTGCGTGAAAAATAAAAAAACTACGATTCCGGTTATCGTAACTGTTATACTATGGCCATTATACCTCGCAACCGCAACCGCAACTACGCCACCACAACCGTTATGGCGACCACAATTGCTTTTCGAAACCTTGCCCACACCGTTACCGCTTCTGCTCCGATGATGTAGTCTTGCCGCCGTTGCTCCGGTGGAGACGACGCCAACATTTTTTCTTCCTCGCACCACTGCTGCCAATACAAATTTGAGATTGTTAGTGTAGTGGCGGTGAAATCTCATCGCCAATCTCTCTCTCTTCAATGGGGAATAATGGGAGATCTGCGATAGAGAAAGAGAGGGAGAGGCCGACGACCATGTAGGCGACGGAGACGATGCGGTTGACGGCGGCATTCTAGGAGAGGATGAGAGAGAAATGGAGATGAGAGAGAAACAGAGAGAGAGAGTGAGTGAGTGAAGGTTTGATTTAGAGAGAGAGATAGAGGAGAAAAGTGAGCAGCATGTAGTTAGGGTTGGAAATAAACGGCAGTGGTGGTAAAGAAAAAAATCCGTGAATATTTTGGTCATTTCGTAAAATCTTGTTGTTATGGACATAATAAACAAACACCAAGATCTTTGAACGAAGAAAATATTAGATTGGTTTTTTTTTCCTGAACAAGTAATAGACAACATGTGCTGTTATATATTACTTATTTTTGTATAATATTATGGTTGATTATTGCAGTCTCAAAATTGTTCCTATGATAGTGTTCAAATAAAATAAAATAAAATATTGTTCATATGAAAATATGTACCACCAACTCACCGGCTTAGAAATGGTATCTAGAAATAATAATTAGAATTTGAATGCATGACATATGTTTAAATTAGGTCTTAAAATCGATTCTCGTGATGGCTCTCAGTTAAGTGTTGGTGGGACGTATTAAATCAATTGATGTGTATCAAGCATTCGTTTTCTGCTTAGGGGAATAATTCATATTTTAAGTAGGTTTTTGTTAACATGTGCCTTGGCAGATGTTAAGAAAGTATTAAATGAGTGCATTTTTTTCTATTTGTATAGAAAATAACACAGCATTAACAATTATCTTAGCTTTTGTTTGGCAATAATTTTTTTAGTTGGCTTTTTGACTTTTTTAATTTTTTTTAGTCTATGACTTTTTTGTTCGTTTGGTATTCTTGATTGGCTTTTTTGGCTTTTTAACTTTGAAATGGTAGATTTTTTTTTGTCTTTTTGTGATTTTTTTGACTTTTTTTTGTCCTTTTGTGATTATTTAGCCAAAAATGATAACCAAACATCACCTTAATTAAAGATTTTTTATATGAATAATGCTAGAGATCCTAAAAATTATAGCAAAAGTTTTATCAAATGTCTCACATGGGTGTGAGATCCATCACGTGGGTCGCACACCCATGTGAGACATTTAGTATAACTTTTGATAGAATTTTGGAGCCTCTAACATTTTTGTTTTTATATTTATAATGAGACCAAAATACCATGTTTGCTTTGCACCATTCTCCTCCTTTATTTTTTATTGAATTTTTTTAATATGTTTTTTTCTAAAAAAAATTAAAATTTAGTTTGGTGAAAAATAAATTTTTTTAAAAATCAAACACTTATTTTCATAAAATTTTTTGGAACATAAAATAATATTTAAAAATTCAAATATATATATTTATTTAGTTTTGTCAAAAAAATTATAATTTTAAATACAAATTCTAAAAATTGAATCAAATAAAAATATTTTGCGACTACAGTTTCTTCAACAGTACATTCATAAATGTTGGTTAAGTTCTCACCATATTAGAACCATTAAAATATATATATATATATTTTTTAATCGGCAAAGAAAATCTTTATTGATGAAATCATACAAAGTATGAAAAAGTATATCAATAAAGAGGAGCTTGAAGCTAAAACGAAACTCCAAGCGTCAGTTGGTGAGGGACCAACAAACAAGCGAACAAGAGGAGAATAAAGGGGAGAAACACAACAGAAAAAACAACAGAAGCAGAAAGCAGAAAAACAAAAGCCAACCTTTGCCTACTAACTGAAGCCTTCCAAGGCCATCTCAAAACAGATTCAGAACATCAACACAATGCAGCCCAACTGAATTCATAACAAAACAACTAAAAACTCCTCTGCCTACCAACTGAACCCTTCCAAATCCAGCTCAAAACAGATTCAGAAACATCAACACAATGCAGCCCAATTGAATTCACAATAAACCAGTTTAATCAAACTCCTCTGCCTACCAACTGATCCCAAAATTCAGAACATCACCACAAACCAGGGCTCAGAAACAGGACAGCAGAAGACAGCACAGACCAGCAATTAACCCACAGAGCTTCAGCATCAAAAACAGAATCAACCCACAGAGCTTCAGCAAGACAGCAATTAACTACACACAGAGACAGACTTGATCCAAGTTATATATAACATCGTGCACCGCATAATTAAACCCCTTTAAAGATGAAGAAACCCACAGCGCTACTCTAGCCTTTATTAGATCTTCCAAAGCATTCCAATCCGGTTGTACCTTATTAAATAAACAATCATTTCTGCTTCTCCACACTGACCACATAACTACTAAGGGCAATGTATCCCAAACTGCTAGCATCTTTTTCTTCATTTTTTTACCTGACCATGACAGAAGTAATCCCTCTACTGTTCCAGGGCTAACCAATTTGTACTTCCACCAGTTCACTAAATTGGCCCACATATATATAATACTTGTTCCAGGGCTAACCATTAAAATATATATAATACTAGTTTTTATTTTTTTAATTACACATACATAGTAGTTAAAGAATTTTTGTCTTACAAAAACAAAGGCTAGTTATATCCATATTAATAAAAAAAATTAACACTTCAAAAAAAAAAAAATCATAATTAATTTTCATTGTATCCTTACATTCACATATAAGTGTAGGAAATTAAAATTTATTTATTACTTTGATAACATGTCACATGTTAAAAAACCCTTTTAAGTAACTCTCGAGGGATTTATTTGTAATTTAGCAGTATTATTATTTTGAACAAACTAATTTGGGAAAATTATCATTCGTGGGTGTTTTGAAAAATTATTACACATTGGTGAAAAAATTTATGATTTTAACTATTAATATTTATGATATTTTCTATTTTTTATAAATATTTTTTCTGACTACCATGTGTAATTCCCCAGTTAGGGCAACCTAACATAGATAGTGAAAGCTATATGTTCCGAAAGCATTTATAGAGTTTAATAAATAAAGTAGAATGAATCACGTTACATGCATTAATTAATATACGAACTAGTATATTAATTGATGATGTAATATAATTTATGATATTTTTTATTTGTAATTTATATAATAAGTGGGGTCAATAATAATGTCATAATTAGTATACTAATTGATGCATATAATACCACCGAAAGCAGAATATTAAGAGTTATTTTAGAAATTAACTATTTTAATTGTTTTTTGTTTTTTGTTTTTTTATATGAAAAATATTACATATTTGGAAAAAAAAAAAAACGTTTGAGACACCTAATTTATAATTTAAAAAAATCATTTTTAATGATATGTCTGATAATTGTTAAATTTTAATTTATCAAATATTTTATTATGTGAAATCTAATTTTAACGTCACATCATTAATGTTATGTGAATAAAGAAAAAGAAAAAAAATATATAAAATGTGAATAAAATATGTTTATATTCCATCTAATTCCACATATTTTTTTTCGTTTCTTTTAAATTTTTTTAACCAAAGTGATAAATAAGATGAATATAGTGTTATATCCGGAAAGCATTTATGGTTAGCATGGCCAAGAATCCATTGGCTTAAGTCGGTTTATATTTATATATCAGTTAATAAATAAACCGACTTTCCTTCAAAATCCTATTTCCCTCCTCTCTCTCTCTCTCTCTCTCTCTCTCATCTTGATTTCCATTAAAGAACAGAGTCCTTCAAAAACCAAGATCAAACCCAAAACAACCCATTCAATAATGGAGGACTATCGGCCCAACCAACCCATCGAAGTTCGCGGCAAACAAGAAGGATTCTTGGGTTCACACTACCCTGCAACACTCCTCGCCGCAATCGGAAGAAACCATTTCTTGGTCCGCTACCAAACCCGGTGCACAGAAGCCAGAACACGGCTCTTAATCGAATCTGTTGATGCCTCCCAAATCAGACCTGTGCCTCCCGATCTTCAAATTTCCAATTTCAATGCCGGCGATCGAGTCGAAGCTTTCGTCAATGGAGGCTGGTGGGTTGGCAGGATTGCGCGAAAGATCGATCCTAATTACTATGTGACATTGGATAGTACTGGGAATGAAGTTCATTGTGCTTTTTACAGAGTCAGGATTCATCTTGAATGGGAAGATGGGAATTGGGTTTATCCTCGAAATGGGTATGTATGAGTTTTATAATTGTTTTGATTACTTTTTGTTCTTGCCTGTGTGTTGTTTGATCAATTGCTTCTTTGTTTAGTGTTTATTGAATTTGGGTTTAATTACTTTTACTTCTTGCCCAAGTCTTGTTTGATTAATTGCTTCTATGATAGTGTTGCTTGACAGGTGTTTTTTGGAGCTTGATTTGATAAAACCAAAAGTACTTAATTGTTACTTCAGAATTATAAGTTTGCATTTGAATAAAAAACAATGCCCAATTAATACACACTAATGTGTATTTGGGAAGGAAAAGATTGGATACAGACCTAACCTTTGTCATAGTGTACAAAGTGGATACCCGTGACTTGAACCCATAACCTCAAGGTTATTAGGCCAAGGTTTTGTGTTTATTGAATTATAAGATTGCATTTGAATAATTGATGAATTTGAAGATGAATGGATTTGAATATTTGATAGTATTTAAATTTGCAAATATATGACAATGCCAGATACTTGAGTTGGATTAGAGACCTAAGATCTTTGTGCGACTAGAATTTTTTTTTTTTCTTTCCTCATCTATAAGTGAGCGTTTTATTACCAAAAAATAAAAATGAAAACATATACAATAAATCTCAAAATATAGCCTTGCAAGTCTTAAAAGAGGTGCACAGGGCATCAAGAAACTTGCCTAAAGGAAAAGCACTAAAGAACTATCTGCAAAGCATAATCTCCAATGACCCAAAGGCTAGATCATAAAACAAACAAAAATCCTCTAACAACTTGAGAGGATAGGGAAAATTAAGGGGGTTTTGTTTTGTGCCCATAGTGTACAAGGAGTTTTAATCCTAGTTTTCCTTCGAGTGGAGAACAATGTTTGTGGTTTGTACCTAGTAGCCTATGTTATTACACAGTCTTGGGTAGAACTCAACCTCAAAAATTAGTTCTATCAAAAATCGTGTAACATGGTATCAAAGCCAGAGTTAGGGATGAGTAGGGTTTGTGTCGCTTGTCTAAATGCGGTAGGTGCTTTTGTGTGAGCACGCTGTGGTGAGGGAGAATGTGAAGCAAAGTCTCACGTTACCTAGGTACACATGTAATGTGTAGTATATAAGCATGGGAGTACCCTCATTTCAACAACTAACTTTTTTGAGGTTGAGTTCTACTACCCAACCATGTAACAACCTTGAGGACATTATTCTTTCCTGCTAATCCAATCCTTGTAAGTTACCAAATATGAAGTTAAGCTATATATACCTATATGTAATCCTTTAAAGAATAACTTCTTTCACCTTTGTTTTTGTATTTGAAATCCATTCGTAACAATCCTTGTAAGTTACCAAATATGAAGTTAAGCCATATATACCCATATATATACTACCCACACGTGGAAATACTTCTTGCAAAGCTATATATACCCATAATAAATGCAACCTAAAATACATATATACCCACACATGGAAATGCAACCTAAACTAAGATATGATTTGAACTTTATGTAATATTATTTTCTCCTCATTCTTGCTGGGCTGAATATGATTCTGTATTTGGTCTTCTAAGTTTCATTCTATGAATAGTTGGTGAGTTCTGCATTGTTTCAGCACTTTATTTATTTATTAATGAATAATATGAGGTTTCTAATGAGGGCCTAGAGACTACATTGCTGGTCTCTATGCTGTGTTTTTGCTAAAAGCTTGCTCGTACCCTCAGTGTTCATCTACACATGAAGAAATTTCTTTTGTTGTTTTCGTTTATCATGTTTTGCTTAGGAGTAATGCTATACAAGTAGGAAAATTATACATTATTCATATTTTTAATAATAATATGATTGGATTGAGACCTATCACCTTAAAAAAAAGTATCCATCAAAATGGCTTTTAATTACTTTATTTATTTATTTTCTTAATGATCTTGGCTGGCTTCGTATAACTTTGAATTTAGACTCACTTGGATTTTTGTTTTTTAAATGTATTTTTTTGCAGGCCTCAGAACTCTCAAGCAAAAGAGGGGGAAGAAAAGAAGTGTTAGGCTATGATAGATTGCTTTATCAAACATTTCCTTTTCATATATATATATATATATATACCTTCTGAATCACAGATGACACAGATTTGCAGTGAGTTAGAGCTTAGGTGACCACTATACTTGGTTCTGTCTATTTATTTTTCTTCTACATGCGATGGGGTTCACATGAGAAAGTTTAGGGATACTAGAAAATGTACAGAAAAGACACGAGGGTGTGAGAGTCCTGAGCTGGTTTCAAAGCTTTCATGACTTGATTTGTACTTGAAAGTTGGAAATAGCCACATGTTTGCTTGACAAGTGAGAAAAAAGGGCAAAAAAAAAAAAAAAAAATATGGTATACTTGTTTGATAATTGGCCTTCTTCTCATATTGAATGAGTCCACAATTGGTAGGCTGTGTTTTGTCATATTATACATTGGATGGGCTTTTGCATGTAGTAGATATTATCACTTTTTGTGGAGGTTGTGTGTGTCATATTATACATTGGATGGGCTTTTTCATATAGATATTGTACGTTTAATCACTTTAAATGTTTAGATGCCTAATATGCTGTTTGATCTAGGTTGATTTCTTTTTCCCTTTGATTATATAGATTTATTGAATATGAATCACTTTAATATCTTTTCAAGCATCATACTAGAAGACTCACTTATAAAGCCTCCTTAAAATTCCCTCTAGCTATCCAATGTATTCAATTTTATTATTATTATTATTTTTTTAAATTGTTTTTTTTTTTGAGAGTCATATGCTTTTTGGATTGTAAAAATGCTTGATCTGTTGGTTGATGTTGACTAATCAGACTAGATTAATTTTGGCAACATATGGAGTTTTAGCCGCAAAGTCACTACAAAAAAGTCAATTCTTTTCTTTATTTTTCTACACGTCTTTTGAGAATTAACTTTTTTAACAATTCTCAAAACAAGAAAAGTAGAGATAAAAGGTTTTTTTAATAATTTTTTGGTTTTTTAACTATTTTAATCTATTGTCAAAACAATCTAAGATTTGTGTCCTATTCAAGTAGGTTGGCTACATGAATATTTTTTTTGCCACTATGATCCGTCAAGGGCTATATGTTCAGTTAAAATATATATATATATATATATATTTTTACTACTGTATTCTATGTTAGTTTAGGTTTTTTTCTTGCGTTAACATTTTCATTTATAGGGATCCCTTTTTCATACTGTGCTGATATATCTTCATTCTTGTCATGTTCTCTTTCAACTTATCTTTAATTGGTATTAATCCTATTATTTCAATAATATATATTTATTTCTAATTTTATTTTCTAGTCTTACAACAAATCCTTCTAAAACTTGATTGGGTCATGATAAATGTAATGGAAAATATTAAGGTCAGTTCTTAGCTTTTTCTAAAGTAGATAGAAATGTAATTAAACCAGCACATGAGCTGGCTACAACGTGTGAATGGTTTTATTAAGTAATCTATTATTTGAGTTCTTAAAAAAAAAAAAAAAAAATCCCTTATAAAACATTTTTATTTTAGTTATACTCATTTTATGGGCATGTAATTTTTTAGTTATGTCTCATACGTTAGAAATAGATGACAACGTAAAAGCATGATAATTCACGAACTTTACCTACATCTCCATATTTTTACATTTATTATTATAATTATTTTTTATATAGTGATTTACAATTTCTCCTAAGATATATGCCAAAATATGCTGTCAGTGCCACTAATTTATTGGTGGCATCACTTTGTTGCATCACTTTGTTCTACAATTCTTTGTTTTGATAAAATACTCTTTTTCAATGCATATGATATGCTTGTTCCAGAATTTTGTTCATGCTTTTGGATCTGATACTATTCCCATTGTGATTTTCTACCTAACAGTGACATTTTAATCTAATTGATTGGAGATACCCTTTAGCATCATGAAGTGACCAAGTCCAGTGTCAGGTAAACTAACACTCTTAAAAACCCAAAACAAATAAACAAATAATATGAAAAATTGTTCCAAATCCAACTCAACTGTCCTTTCTCCAAGGCCTTTAGAACTAATCCATTTTCAACAGTAATTTAAGGCTCTGTTTGTATGCTAGTTAGATTGGATGAGATTGAATAAGAGAATTATTAGTGTGGTGATATTAGGTTAGAGATATAAAATAAATTCTGTTTATTTGTATGGTGGTATGGCGGTATTAGTTAATTATGATTAAGGCCAAGTTTGAGAAGTTACCAAAAAGTCAAAAAGTTAAAAAGTTACTCAAAAAGTTAAAAAGTTATCACTATTCACCAAAAGTAAAAAATCACGGCTGCACAACTCCCAATCATAATTTTTCCCTACACACTAATTTATATAATTTTTTAATACACATTTTTTCATAAAAAGTCAAAAAGTTAACCCAAACAACCATATTTTTTTCAACTTTTTAGTCTAAAAAGATAAAAAGTGCACTTATTTAGGACACTCCAAACAACCCTAAACTTATGAATTTATGTAAAAGTCCTCAATATATAAAAAATAGATTTGCTATTTTTGTAAAACATGGGTTTAATGGTATTTTCACCATGAAATTGGATTGTGAAACCCAACCCTACCATGAGATTGTTAGTCTAATTCCACCACCTTTAGACTAAACAAACATGGGCTAAGAATAAGAGAAGGGTTACTATATGCACCCTTAAGATGGTGCATATGGTATTTATATTTCATAACAGTATTATAAAATTTTAAAATAAAAACCATAAAATGATGTACCTTTTCTCACCATAAAATTTAAATATTAATTTTTTCATTTTCTTGATTTAACTAAAAATAATAGGTTCATCTTTTTTTAATTAATTCATTTTCTTTTTATATCATTGCTATCTCTTTTTTCATAAAATCTAATATTCAAATTAAAACGTGTCATAAAGACTTGTTGGCCAAGTTGAGAATCAATGGGTCTTGTTAAGTTAGTTAACTTGCCGGCTACAATGACTCTCTATAAGAAGAGGTTTTACGGTTCTATTCATAAGAGTTGAATGTGAGCGTGTTTTTAATTTGTATGAGTAGTCCAATTGAAATGAATCATAAACTTAAGACGTTTCGGGCAATCTTTCTTGATGATGGGCCTAGGCTTGTCTCTCCTACTTTTGAGAGTTCCTTGATAACCGTCTAATGCTCTTGAAATTTTTAGCGTGCAACAAACTTTCGAAATTAGGAGAGAGATTTTAATATGCAATGTTTTCCATGCTTTTTGCAACAAAAGGAAACACTTTCCATGTTTTCAGTTGTCAAGGTCTCCAAAAAGAATCGTACACTCAGACGTTTTAGACAATCTTTGTTAATGATAGGTCCAGAGTTATCAGTTATATAAGATCTTACTTTTGAGAAATTTCTCGACAAAGATTTTAATATGCAATGTTTTCCATGCTTTTTGCAATAAAAGAAAACATTTTCCATGTTTCTAGTTGTCAAGGTCTTCAAAAAGAATGGTACATTAAGACGTTTTAGACGATCTTTATTGATGATAGATTCAGAATTATCAGTTTGAAATTCTTAACGTCTAACAAACTTTTGGAAGTAGGGGAGACATGTTAACGTGCAATGTTCAATGTCTTTGGCAATAAAAGAAAACATTTTCCATGTTTTTAGCTGACCCATTCAAGTTTTTGTAGTACAACCCAGCTTCCTTCTTATTTCTTTCTAGTTTCCTACTAAAACCCAAAGGACTCAGAGTCTACAATACCTTTTTCTCAGGTTGAATGGTAACTCTCTTCAAAAGTGCCCTTTGCCCATATGACTTGAAAGAAAAGAAGTTGATTTTTATTAAAAAAATATTAATTTATTTGGCAAGTCTATTCATCGGGAAAAAAAAAAAAAAATTTATTTAATCATTTAAAAAGGCATTTAAAAAAAGTTAAGAATTATCAAATAAAATAATTTTTTCTTGTAAAAGTTATTTTTAATCAATAATTTTTTAAGAAATTCTCAAAATAGTCAATTTTCTGGATGGGTCCCACCCCACCCAATAGACAACATATGATGATGGTTAAAATTATGCAAAAATGATAGAGACTTCTAAATTTTGAGCTCTAGTGATGTAATAAAGATTAAAAAAAAAAAATACTCACACTCACACACATCACATTACATATGGACCTCACACTTATTGGAGCTCCTCCAAAACTCTTTTTCTAGCACTCTTAGGCCAAGTTTGGCAACACCAAAATATTCCATCTTTTTATCTTTTTTTCATCACATTACCTCTCTATTTTTTTGCATATCTTTTCGTAAAAAGATAAAAAATACACTTATTTAGGTCATCCCAAACAACCCCTTAATCTTTATAAAATTATGATCCCAAGTGGTCGTTTTAGGACAGCATGCCTGAATCCATCTTATCCATTAGATTTAGATATGGAAAAAAATTAGTTATTAGTTAGTTAGGAGGAAAAAAAATATATATATATTCAGTGTGTTTGGTTTGAGTTTTTTGAATTAAATTTTTTGAAAACTGAATTTTTTAGTTTTCATATTTTTTTGTTTTTAGTGAATATTTTTAAAATTTTAAACATTTTTTTTTTACTTTTTTAGATGCACCTTATTTAGATGTATCTAAAAAGTAAAAAAATTATGAAAAAATATTTTAAAAAATTAAAAAATTGTTTATTAATTGTGATTGATCTTATTTATTATAAAATATGATCAAATTTACTAGATAGAGTGGTCAAACTTATTACTCAAATAAATTTTAGGGTGAATTACTCAAATTTTATTCTCTAATTTTTCAATTGTAATACATTTGATCATGAATTTTAAATCTTGTTCCAAATAAGGGCAATTGAAGATATTATTTCGTAATTTTAAGAGCAAAGTCGTCAATTTGATAAAATATAAACTAATTTGACAAAAATAAATGTCAAAAAAATATTTTTGAATTTTTTAAAATTGTTTCTACTCACCAAATATTTGACACCAATTTATTTTTTTTACCGAATTGATCATCCAAACCGTAATACAAATTAATTTGGTAAAAAAAATTAAATAAATGTGTAAAAGATTTATCAATTTTATATAATTTTATCTTTGGCGAGTAGAAATAATTTTTAAAAATTCAAAAATATTTTTTTGGACATTTATTTTTGTCAAATTAGTTTATATTTTATCAAATTGACGACTTTGCCCTTAAAATTGAGTAATGATATTTTCAATTGCCCTTAGTTGTAACAAGATTTAAAATTTATGATCAAATGTGTCACAATTGAAAAGTCAGGGATCAAAGTGATACGAGACCCAAACTATAGGGAACTTTAGTGTAATTCGCTCTAAATTATATATATATATATATATTTCTTATCTTAATTTCTTTTATTTTTGTTTTTGTTTTTGTTTTTATTTTTTATTTTTAAAAGAAGCTCCAAATTAAATTTTGTCACAATATTAGAAGTGGATAAGACTTGCCATATTAGCAAATAACTACGTAGGGTCAAAGGGCTAATGATCTTTTTTACATCTAGATTGTGTGATATATATTTAAATTTTAATTTTAAAACCACATTTAAAATGAATATAGTCAACCTACTTCATTTAACTTTCCAAGTAATTTCTTTCAACTGAATTGCTGATTCAGATAAACTACATAAAATAGATAAACTACATAGAATCATTGATAAATTAAATAAGAATAAATTACACTTCGGGGAAAATAAATTAAATTTTACAGTTTTGACATAATTTTGATCTTTCTTTTAGTAACATTAAGGCCATGTTTGTTTGGGCGGACTGGATTAGTATTCCCATGACTAATAGTCCTAGGACTACGAATCCGTTGGATTATGTATTCTATCTTAACTAATAGTCATGTTTAAAATAATTAGTCAGTACTTCACTTGTTTAACCAAATATCGGATTAATAATTTTATTGGACTATTCGTCCAATTCCAAGTTCATATCCACCCAAACAAACATGGCCTAAATTGACTAGGACTAATACATATGGTATAAATATACAAAGATAATAAAGTAAAAATATATTTTAAGGTAACAAAGATAATAATGTCAATTTTTTTAACCATATAACTAATGAATTACAGATAAAAATAGCCCTATGTGAATTAAATTTTTGGGGGACTCCAATATAATTATGTCAAAATTATAAGAATTGCTATATTTTTTTCAAAGCTTAATGGAAGTCAGAGCAATTTACCCATTAAAATATTAAGGGTAAATTACACCGATCTCCCTTGATATTTAAAGAAAATACAATAAGTCTCATACTTTTGATATAATTACATTAATATTTCTTTTGGTAAGATTAAAGAGATTGAAACTAATGCAAATGGTATGAAGAGACAAAAATAAATAAGATAAAATATATATTTTAATATAAAAAAGATGACAACATTTTTTTTTTAATTTATACAACCAACAAATTTCTAATAAAAAGGAGGCCAAGTGTTATATAAATTAAAACCCAAAGGGAATTTAGTATAATTATGCTAAACTTATGAGACTTACTAATTTTTTGTTGAAATCTCGAAAAAGGTCAATGCAATTTATCCAATTATTACTTAACCAAGACAGCTTGTATATACACCACCATTAGATCATTAGAAATAAAAATTAATTCTATAAGTTAATTTTAATGGAACCCAATGTCACGTTATTAAAAAGAATAAATTACATTCACGTTCTTTAAAGTTTTAAAAAATATACTCTCACACTTTTGACATAATAACACTAACATCTCTTTTAATATAATTAAAGTGACTAAAAGTAATATAAATGGTATGTAAATATTGAAATAAATATACATTATAATTAAAAATAGATCACAATAATATCATTTATTTATTTATTTGACTAACGAAATATTGATAAAAATAAAAACTTAATTGTTATGTGAATTAAAATTTCAAGAGAAACTAATATAATTATGTTAACAATATATAACTAATTGTAATTTCTCAAACTTTAGGGGAGGTGGGTGTAATTTATCCTTTTAAAAACTAGATGTATTGATCTCCATGGTGGAGTTTGATCCTTAAGACTTATCATCAAAATTATAGTATATTCAAAAAATAAGGAAATTCATAAAAAAGTGAACTTAAAAAATATTTTTAAAAAATGACATATATATTTAAAAATTAATTATAAAATTACAGAATGAAAAAGGTCAGCCAACTTCATATAACTCTCCAAGTAATTTCTTTAAACTGAATTGCTAATCCACATAACTACACAAATCATTGGTCAATTAAATTATTAATTAACCAATCCATCTTCTATATACACCACCATTAAATCACTAACAATAATAAATATTAATTCTATAAATCATTTTTTTTATATAAAAATTATTAAACTACAAAAGAAGACAGAGAACAAGATCAACAACTTTGACCACCACCTGAGGAAGTGCTCCTCCGCCTCTTCACCGGAAAAACACGGTGGAAACCGCCGCGCGCCGCCAACTGCCGCCACTCCTCCTCCTCCACCACCACCCCATCAGCAAATTCAATCTGTTGGACAGAAGAAGCATCAAAGAAGCAACTATCGGAGAATCCTCCGGCGAAGGTCCGGCAGGGAGGCTTGGCCTTGCGGCGGCCAGCACCGACGGGGACGTTGCGGAGGGCCCCACCGGCGGTCCAGTACCGCTGGCAGCCTTTGCAGAAGTGTCTAGGTTGATTAACATTGTAGTTGTTGAAATAACAAAACTTGGTTTCCATGGATTTACACCTAGGACATGGTATGATCTTGTCTGGTCTCTTGTCTGTTATTGTTTGATCATGATGATGATGATCATCAGCTTTGTTTGGATGATCATCTTTTGTTGTTTGTTGTTGTTGTTGTTGTCTGATTTGTACTGCAATTGTTGTGCCAAATAGCTTGATGCCTTGTGCTCCTCCATGATGAACATCAGCCATGGAGAGAGAGAGAGAAAGAGAGAGAGATTGGTGTGTTTGAGGGAGAGGGAGAGAGAGAGAGAGAGAGAGAGAGAGAGAGAGAGAGAAAATGTTGATGGTTTTGATGGGGAGAGGTCAAGGAGGTGCTTATATATAGGGGTGTGTATATGTATGAATAGGTGATTGGAAAAAGTTATACAGTTGGAAAAAGTATTTTCTATACAGTTGGAAAAAAGTAATTATCAGAAAATGAAATGTGATATAGTCTATATTCAATTTATATATTTATTTTAGATAATGATTGAAAAATAAAATATACATACATAAAATGCATCAAGATATTTTTAATATAAAGATATAATAATAATGATATATATAATCGTTTTTTATACAATGTAATATGACTCATATTAATAAATATGATTTACTCAATTGCGTCTAAAACGATAAAAATAAGATAAGAAAAATGATTAAATCATCAACTAGTGAAAGTTTAAATATTGTAATAGTGATAAAGATTGCTCACCTTAAATATTGATTGATGGTGTCATAATTATATATTCAATATTATTTGATTGACACATTAATCTAGTAAATGATTATGTATAAAAATTATAAAAATGCTTAAAATTCTTACGATAGACTTTTACATATTAATTATTGATTTGTTTATAAACCAATTAAATTAAGGTCCAATTTCTACCCCGTAAATACAGATAAATTTAAAAATCATATATTAAAAATATCTAATATTAAAATTTTATAATAATTTATTAATAAGTAGTGATAAAGAGAGGAAAAAGTACATAGGAAAAAAGTGCAAGTGGATATGGAAAATGTGAGAGATCCGCAAAGCGAAGAACAAAAGGAAAGCAGGTGTGGTGTGTGGGGATGCGTTAAAAAGTTGATGCTGAGCTTTTTGTCCACATCATTACGCCACGTCATCAACAAGCAGCCTGGTTGAAAGTTCCCCTCTGCTGTTGAGAAAGCGGTGGGAGGGAGAAGCATATAAGAAGAGGAAAGATAAAGCTAAATAAAAGTTCCCCTTTTATATTTTATTTGAAAAATCTTTTCATGTGTGTACTCCATTTTGCTTTTGTTGTTTAGATATGTAATATAATAAGATCAGATTAGGAAAGTTTTATAATACATGCAAAAAAAAGAGAAAAATAGAATATGAATCTTTTGTGGTGTATTATCTATAGTGTCTAAAAATAACAACATTTTGGAGCTAAATTGAAAACAAAACAAAAAAGAATTCTACTCCTTTTGTCTTCTCCTTTCTCCCCTCAAACACATCGTTTACACTACAGAGAATCCGAAATACAAAAACATGAGTAAAAAAACCTCAATTATGATATTTGTAATATTTTATTATGACATCATTATGATATTAGTTATAACACTACAACATATATGAGTTTTAGAGATTAATTTTTTTTGTCTTTAAAAGTGTAAATTTTGTTACAAAAAATATTTAAAGACTAATTTCAGTTGTCGCAATAACAGTCGCTAAAAGACCATCCCAAAAAATATTAATAATTCATCACTAAATGTCTAACTTTGTCGCTAAAAATAAAATAATAACATTTTTGACGACAAAAAAGATGATTTCATCCTTAAATTGTTGTCTCTAAAACATTAATTTTGTTGTAGTGTGACTCAATAATGACCAGGGACAGAACTAGGATTTCATCATCGGAGGGGCCAAAAGATAAATAATTTTTTTTACCATATACATAAACACTCATGTATGTACAATATGATATATAAATTATATCTATACACATAAAAAAATATTCAAATACCATAGTGTAAACACTCCATTTTTGACCGACCTTAAGACTCAGACGTCATTGTCTGTGCACTCGATGATTGCGCATGTTTGTGCTAGTTTTGAGTGCCCAAAAGTCTTAGCTGAACGCCTTGTCTTTGAGCCTCTAAATTCTCTGTGTTTTGGCCTTGTTATTAGGCCAAACCTTAGTGCCTCTTGGCTGAAGGAGAGTGAGGCCCTGCCGGCCACTTTTGGCATTTGCCAGCCACTTTTTATCCTTGCCAGCCAGTTGGGGTGGTTAGTCAGCTAGTTTAAGTGGCCAGTTGGCCACTTGAACTGGCTGGCAACCAATTTTCTCATTTTTTTGATATTTTCAGATATTTTGAGCCAACTGTTGGGCATTGAAGCTATCCTCCATACACGTGTATGGAGGGATGGAGACAAGCTTTAAGCTTGTCAAGCAAGCTTTTGCTTGCATTGCCTATATAAGGGGAGGTCCTTCCTTCTTGTTTGAGGTTCAGAAATTTTGGAAGCAAATTTTGACTCTCTCTCTAGAATTCTCTCTCTCTCTCTCTCTCTCTCTCTCTCTCTCTATATATATATATATATTATACTCTATAGTGCTTGAAAGTGAGTGTTCTTGACATATTTGCACACAACTCTCTTAGCCAAACATCTTGACCTTGGAGCTGAGATTCCTTAAGACTTGTTTGGGCCTCCTAAAGCTGGTTTTTGGCTCAGAAGTTGTCATCTTGCTGCTGTGTTTCAAGGGTGAGCATATTCTCTTTTTAAGCTTATTTTTGTATACCATCTTTACCACCTTTGCATGCTATTTTTGGCCTAATTGTCAACTACAAAAACCTTTATTTTAAGTGTTAAAAATGTTGGTTTGAGTCCTTGTTGGGGTTAGGAGTGGTCTACCCTCCTTGGTTGCTTATTTGCTAAGCTTTTGTACCACCTTTTAAGGCTATCCAAATTATCTCTTTTTGGTCTTTTAACCACTGAATTCCAGAGGAATTTCAGTGGTGGAAAGGTGGTTTTGAGGTCCCAAATAGGAGGGGGTGGTCCTCTCTCCTCTTGTTTTGTTTGCATGTGTTGACGGCCCACAAAATGAGTATGTGTTTCTACTTCTTTGTGGCTTTGTTCAAGCATGCTTTTGTGACTTTTTAGACCTGTCATAACTCTATTTTTGGCTTGTTTGATCATTGGTTGCTTGCTCTTTGCACTTGTAGTGTAATCTTGCTCACTAGCCTTGCATGCCTAATGAGTTAGCTTGTTATTCTAGCGTGTTTTGGCTTAATGTCATCCCATTTTTGGTCTTATTTCAGCATGTTGTAACTCTGTTTTGGCCTGGTTGAGTCACCTCTTGCATGCTTCTTACACTTGTAGTGTAACCTTGCTCACTAGCTTTGCATGCTTGCTACTTTAGCCCATCATTCTAGCTTATTTTGGCTATACTCCAGTATGCTTTTACTCATGTTTTAACATGCTTTAACTCTGTTTTGAGTGGTTTAGGTCATATGAGGCTTGCTTTGTATGGCTATAGCATGATAAGCTTTAATAGCTTTGTGTTTTGAGTGCTCTAGCATGCTTTGCTTGGGTTGTTTGCATGATTTGGCATCATTTAATATGTGATTTCAGAGCATATATCACAGTCATACTCTCATATGTATCACTCTTTCAATACTTTTGAGAAATTGAGCCCCATGCCTTGTTTGTGAGCCAATACATGAGCATATCTTTCTTGCCATCTATGCTGTAAGTCTAGCATGTTTTTGCTACTGTTTCGACCTGCCTTAGGTCTGTTTTGAATGGTCAAGATCATTTGAGCATTGCTTAGTATGGTTGTAGTGTAACGGGCCTTGACTAGCTTTGAGTTTTGAGGCCTTTAATATGTTATGCATATGATGTTTGCATGGCATGGCACCATTTAGCATGCAATTTCAGTGCATATAGTGTAGTCACACTCTTATATACTTCACTTCTTCATAGCTTTTGCGGGTTGTGTATTATATCTTGCTTATAGGCCAACATGTGTACATGTTGAGCATGTTTAGACCATTATTTTGGCATGATTGAGCTCTGTCCAGAGTTGGTTTGGTCATTTATGCTATGTATTGCATGCCTCTTGTGTATTGCTCTTTACTAGCTTTGATGTTTTTGGTCCTCAACATGCTATGCTTGCATTATTTGCATGCTTTAAGGTCTTTAGCATGCCACTTCAACACTAATATCTGCCACCTTCCTCTTTTCTTCATTTTTTTTCCATTTGATTTGAGAGTGGGTTAACCTTTGAGATTGTGTTTGAGCTTGGGATTGATGCTCATGCTTAAATGGCTTTAATCCTTTTTTGAGGGTTCCTCCTAGTCAAAGGCATGCTCTCTCATATGCCTTAAACCATTCTTTTGGTTGACCTCCTCTCCTTAGAGGACTTGCACATTGAACTTAACCAATTAAAGAATGGATTGGTAATGTAAAATGTGTAAACAAGAATTGAGTAAACTAAAACATGCCAAGATAACATATGTGTGTCGCATTGCATGTGTTTGGATCGGACGTTAATCCAAACACAAGAAATATGGGACGTTTCATACTTGAAGTGATGAAACGTGTCACGTTTCTTGGTCGCTAACACCCTTGGTCAAGCATGATAGGGTGGAGGCTCTTTTTATGTTGTTTGTGCATTCATAAACATGGTATAAGCTTGGTTCTTGGCCACCATGCATTGAAAATGCTTGTGCTTGGTTAGTGGCTTGAGAGCCGAGTGCCACGTTCCTTTGAGCTTGAGACATGATTGGGAGAGTGGCAGTACCTACATTGTCTTGCAAATACATTGCTGTGCCTCTATTGTTCTCTGTTGCAGCAAAACCAGAAGCTTGGAGAAGCAACTAGCTGACCAGCCAGTTTCACTAGCCGACCGGCCAGTTTTAGTGGCTGGCATCCACTTTTTCTGGCTGGCAGCCCACCAGCAGATCCCTGTTTTAAAGTAAAGGCAGTCTGGAGGTCGGCACAATTTTCGGAGATCAAGGCAAGTGCAAACAGAGGCAATTGACAGCATGGTAATGGATTTCCGAGCGAACGCCAACCGAGCATGTATCTTCAACCTCTTGGAACAGAGCTGAGGCAGTATGATTTGTAATTAGCTTGACTTGTTAGTTAGCTTAAATTGGTAATTTAATTAATTAGTTTGTTAATTAATTAAGTGTTGTAATAATTAGTAAGTAGTTTACTAGTTATTCGTTTTGTTGTGTAAAAATTATTCTAATTAGCTTAATTAGAGTAGTTAGTTAGCTTAGCTTAGATTAGCTTAGCTAATTCATTCGGACCTTCCGTCGAGAGGGCAAATGTTGTAATAAGTGTGCGTGTGTGTGTGAATGTCTTCCGACCCCACGTCTTTTTCCTTTTTACTTAACCGCTTTCGATGGTTAGTTTAGGGTCATTTTCAATTAGCATACCTTATGCTTGCATGTTTGCATTATTCATTTGTCTTGCATGCACCGGGCTCAGCGCATCATTCAAATTGCATTAACTTTCAATACTTATTTGAATACGTGTTTCAAAGCATGTTATAAAATTGTTGCATTTCATATGCCATATTAGATAGCCAAGCGTATTTAGTCGCATTTTTGCATGTGTTGCATTAGGTATTTCACATAGTTAGATTCATGCATTGATTTCTAATTAGTTTCTATTTTGGCTCGGAATACACTGTAAGTGTTTACGCTTTAGCATCCTTGCATGAGTGTAAGTAATTGCCATGTTTAGCATGCTTGCCAAGAGGCTATGTACTTAAATGATTAACTGCATGAATGCCTGTGGATGAAGGTTTCATTACTTGAATTGGAATAATTCATCAAATGTGAGTTTTAAGCACACTTGAAGTGGCAAATCATCATGTTTTAAGCCCACTTGAGAGTGGCAAATCCACGCTTTAGCCTACTTGAGGGTGGCAAATTCAAACCATTTTTGAAAAATAAACATGAGATATTTTGTTCCAATTCTTGTGATTTAGTTTATACTTGTATGCTGTGCGCATCACATAGTAATGTTAGATTAATAACCGAAACAAGAATACATGTGTCTTTAAAATAACATATCATGCTTAGTAGAGGCCGATCTTTGATCGGGTGAGCGGGGGTGCTCATTTCATGACCTTCCCCCCTCGTACCTAAGTTCCCGACCGAGGCAACTTTGGTGATGACGGACACATGGCCTTTGGCACGAGTCAGGGTTTCCTAAATTTCCCAAAAATAAAATATTTAGGTGGCGATTCTGTAATCTAGCAAAGCAGTCCAGTTTAGCATTTTTGATTCAAAATTTGATTTTCCAAAATGATTTGCCGGATTGGACTCTTTGGTGATTTATCAGTCTTACATTGCACTGTGTGAGATTAGATTCAGAATCGTGACAGGAGTCCGAACTGTAGTAGCATGAAACCTAATTCGCGCCCTTTCCGAAAAGGGGGGCGCGCGGAGGAAGTTCGGGCGGTCTACACATAGAAGTAATTTCTAATAGGATGAAAAAGTTTTTTTGGTGCAAAATAAAAAGAGAATGCAAGATGGGATAAGAATGAGATGTATATTTTTTATACTGGGGGCCATTTATGTATAAAATGAGATATATTTTTAAAATGCCATAACAAATCGTATTTTTCACAAAAACAGAGGGTCGTGGGCCTCCATAGTGTTCTCCTAATTCTGTCGCTAATAATGACCTATATTGTTATTATGGTTATGATTGAAAAGATCTCTCATTATGTTTTAAGGATCTCCCATTGTAATCTTTTTGGTTATGATTGAAAGTGGAGTGTTTGTAACACAAAATGGTATCAACATTAGAAAATGTAATACTTGGATATGAAATGCCAATTTTTGAAGATGTGTACTGTAAAATCTTCCATAAAATCAACATTGGCACGTCGGCCATGTTTGTTTTAATCTGAAGGTTATGAGGTTGGATTAGTAATTCTGTAAGCTTCTATAAAAGTATATGTTAGACTTATTTATTTTGATAATTTATTTAATTATGTTTTAAATTATTTGAAAGAGAAAAATAGAATCAAAAATTTATTTTGATGATTTATTTAATTATATTTAAATCAAAATTTATTTTGATGATTTATTTGAAAGAGAAAAATAGAATCAAAATTTATTTTGATAATTTATTTGAAAGAGAAAAATAGAATCAAAATTTATTTTGTCTCATTATTTCTCACCTAAACCTTTATCCTAAATATTGTTAGAATGTATTTAATATTTGATTAAATCAGGCGTTCAAATAGCCCAAAACAAAGGTTCAAACAGCCTAGCACAATAGCAAGCCAAAAGGTTCAAAAGGTTCAAGTGGAAGATATTCAAATTAGTAATGATGGAAGTACAACGGTTATAAACGACTATAACGGTTTAAAAGGCCAAAAGGTTCAAAAGGTTCAAGTGAAAGATATTTAAATTTGTAATGATGGAGTGGAAGATATTCAAATTGGTAATGATGGAAGTACAACGGCTATAAACGGCTATAAATTCAAATGACTATAACGGCTATAAACGATTATAATTTTCATTATATATACCAAAGCCTCTAATGTAAACAAGTGACAAAAAATCAGAAAATATTCTTTGATCTATAATCACTCACATCTATTCTTTGAAAAATTCTCTGAGAAGTGTTCTTTAATTTTTGTTTACATCCTCTCTCAGAAATTATACACTGAGCCTTATAGTATTAAGCTCATCTTTCTTGTGTGAGATTTACAGAAAAATCAAAGTTTCATTTTATATATCTATTTTTGAGAGATATTTATTGTAAGCTTTCTTTGAAAGCAAAAATACCATTTCATCTTGTAAAAGTGTTGCAAACACTATGTTCTTGAAATCTTGAGAGTGATTGTGAATCATCTAAGATTTGCAAGGGTTTAGGCTTGTGAAGTCTGTGTAAAATCCGTAGAGGATTGCTCCATTTGTAAAGAGGTTGCTAGCACCCCTGTGAAGCTAAAAGATAGTGGAAAATCTCAAGTGAAGCTTGTGGAGTGGATGTAGGCTTGGTTGAAGTCAAACCACTATAAATCTATTTGTCTCCTCTTCCCTAATCTCTTTACTTTCCTACTACTGCTATAGCTATCTAATATTCATGTGTTAATCATTTGATTTACCCTGTATGTTAGTTATACTTCATTGTTATTTCGTTACTGCTAAGTTCATCATTGTGCTTGTTAATAATTTATTGTACTAGTAGTTAATTTTATTGGGGTATTATTAATTTTAATTTGTAGAAACCTAATTCACCCCCCTCTTAGGTTGCTTTTTGGGTAACAATTGGTATCAAAGCCTGGGGCTCTTGTTTAGATTTAACAATCTTGAGTTTTTTATCCATAGCAACCATATATTCTACTTACTCTGCTGTAGGACAAGCTAGCAATATGGCACCTCTCTTTGATGGTAGTAATTACATTCAGTGGAAAGAAAAAATGACTTTGTATCTTCAAGCTACCAATTATGCTTTGTAGCTCATTATCACTAAAGGTCCTAAAATCCCTACCAAGGTAGTAGACCATATCAGTGTGCCTAAACTTGAGGATGAATTTGATGAGCATGATTATAAACTTCCTCAAGCTAATGCTAAAGCCAAGCTTATTCTTGTGTGTGGACTAGATGCAAATGAGTATAATAGAATTTCTATGTGTATTACTGCTAAAGAGATTTGTGATAAACTTGAAATCACCTATGAAGGAACTAACCAAATAAAAGAGTCTCGGATTAACATGCTTATTCATGATTATGAACTCTTTACTATGGAATCATTTGAATCTATTTCTGAGATGTTTTATAAATTTACCAATATTATTAATGCTCTAAAATCTCTTGGTAAATCTTATACTAATGGTGAGCTTGTGAGAAAAATACTTAGGTCTTTGCCAAATGAATGGGAAGCTAAGGTTACAGCTATCTAAGAAGCAAAAAACCTAACAAAATTAGGCATTGAAGAACTCCTAGGCTCACTCATGGCTCATGAACTTTCAATGATGGATGGTAGCAAAAATGAAGCCATTTGGGGAGAAAATGATGGAGTAGCCAACTTGTGTCTCATGGCTCTTGGAGAAGAAGAATTCACTCAAGATGAGGTAATTTCTAATTATGTAGAACTTGAAAGTGCTTTCAATGAATTACATGACATATGTAGAAATGTTTGTGTTGAGAATTCTAAATTAAAAAAATTAGTTACTTCTCTTTCAAATGATGTGAATGTTTTAAAAATGGAAAATGTTACTTTGAAAAATGACTTTACGTCTATTGACAATGAGAAAAATATTTTGAAAAACAATGTTGAGGATTTAAACAAAACTCTTGAAAATTTTGTAAAAGGAAAAGAAAACCCCAACAAGTTTCTTGGAAATAAAAAATGTGTTTTTGACAAAGTAGGCATTGGTTTTGATCCTATTAAACCTTTTATGAGATTAAATGTTCTTGAGACTAATCCCCATGGACCCAAGAAAGTATGGGTACCAAGAAAAAAAATCAAGATATTTTGTAGGTGGAATCTCAAAGAACACCAAGGACTTCGAGAGGAAATGCTCAACAACAGTGTTCAATCTAAAGAACAAAATCAGCTCCTACAAGAAGAAGAATGATGAAATGAAAATCACCAAGATGAACAATGGAGGTAATGGATGGGTGAAGATTCCAAAGAGGTAAATGAAGGTATAACTCCTAACACACCTTTAAGCTTAAAGTTCTATATTCTTTAAGGTGTGATTTGTGTACAATAGGTTGTGTCTAATCATTGCTTCCATGTAACCTAATTGTACTAAGTTTGCTAAGTCATGTTTGGCTAGTTTCTTTCAAACATTCATTGAACTCAAAAATGAGAATTATATTATTTTGATGAATGCCTATTAGAATATGAATGATTCATGTTTTCATTAACATTTTATATCATGTCATCCATTGCTATGAAAAAGAGATAAAAAGTGATAAAAATTTTTTGTGAGCATACTTTTCACATCTTATATATGACTTCATACTAATATATTAATTCATTTTTGAGTTATTTCTTTGTAGAATCAATTTTGATGTCATAACATGTTTTTGAGATGTATACTATCTATATTTTGAATTCTATATTGTGATATCAAGAATATGCTCAATATGAAAATTTCATGCTTATATGCTTTACATTGGAAAATTTGAATGAGTTGTGAAATTCTTTGATTATGATCCATCAACAATGTTTAAATGAAAAGAAGTATCATACGTTTGTAGAGACATTGCATCTATCCTATTGAATATCTTTTGAATATGAATTATATTGGCATACATCTCATGAAATGCTTTTGATTGATAAATTGTTAAATTAATTGTTTATAGCATTCATGTTGTGTTCCACATTGAGTAAAATGTTTTATCACACTTGAGTATGTGGATTGAATTGATAAAAATGCCTCTTGATAATGTTATGTGATTAAACGAGATTATTGCATCATTTTTAAAACAAAGAGCATAACACTATTTTCTTATCCATATTATGCTATGTGCTACAATTTGAAAATTCTGAAAAATAGCATTCCAAACTCTTGTTTGATCATTGAATTATTTTTCACTTTTTGAGTTTGTGATAAGAAGTGATTTGTGTTGTATTTTTATTGAGTAATAGTGATTGTTCTCTGAATACTATATTTACACAAATCACATTAGAAAAGGGTAGCACCAACTTAGGGGGAGAAATCATTTTGTTAACATACTTGTTAAACCCTTTTGAGATGAACTCCTCATGAAAGAAAATTGAAGACTGAGAAACTTCCATTTCTTGAACCTAGTGTATGCCTTATATACTCTCTTAAGCTTTTGAGGTAAAAATTTTATCTTATAGCCTTTGAGCTAATACTGTTATTACTTTGATATGAAAAAGATTGATTATGCTTCATATGATTTGCAATGAATATTCTTTGATGATGCTCTTGCCTAAAAATCATACATATGCTTAAAATGTGTGCTATATATTGAAACTCATGATTTTTCTTGGCATATGGATTGCTATACCTTGAACATGCTTCATTTTTTTTGGATTTGCATTAGCTCCATGAGATTATATTGAGTTTAAGCAATATTTGGTATTCTACATAATGCTTGAGCTATGATTGTTAAATCTTCTAGATTACATATTAGTATCCTTGGTAGATTGCATGTTGGTATCATTTTGGCATCCTATTTGATATTATTGATAAGAACATTTTAGTTATGAGCTTTCATTTATCATAACTCCTATTGATTTTGCCAAATGAAACAAGGGGAAGAATTTAAACTTGATTATTTTTTAAAATCCCCTCAGTTTCTATTCTGTTTTTTATATCAAACTTGCACCATCACATGTTACTATTTTTTTTGCCCATTATTGTCAAATGGTATGAGTTTCAATTGTATGATCATTATGTGCTATCATTTTTTTAGTATCATAGAGCTACCTTGATAGGGATGATTATTTGTGCTATAATGAGACTTACATTCTTTCATCCTATATGCTATACCATACTCCCTCATTGTGCTTGATTTTGTTGAAAATGTCATCGGGGGAGAAAAAGAGATTTGATTGTTTTAGTATCTCTGATTATTTTGGTATCTCTATGCTTTTGGTATCTTAATTCTTACAACATGACCTTTGAGCTGACTAGTTATTGATAATGTAAGAGGAAGATCGTTTTCCTCAAGGAAGAGTGACTTGAACTTTAGCTCCATATTTATGCTCTTGCTTGGCAACCTTATTTGCTTTATGTACTGTTATGTCTATTATCGTCTTGAGATTGGTTTGTTTTTGCTAAGAAATTGAGAATTAAATCATGCTCAAATGCTTCTCATATACTCATTAACAATTTGGTCTCTCATTATTATTTTTTGTTTAGGCTTAATTTTCTTATTTTTTTTTTCTGCTTTTTAATTTCATTTTTCAGTACTTAAACATAAACACAGAAACAAATCAAAATACAAGTATTTACATAACAAAACCAAAAAAAAAAAAAAAAAACACCCTTTATTTTTTTTACGGCCACACGTCGATTAAAATAAACATAAAAAAAAAAACTCTTCATTTTTTTTCCGGCCATACGCCGATCTTACTTACTCACCTCTTCCATTGTTTTCTTCTTCTTTTTATCACCTTGGGCGACCCTTGACGTCCCTGCCCCCGTGCTTTCGTCGAGAGCGACGACTCCCCGCTGACTATCAAAGACCAAGAACGACGTTGCTCCAAATCGGGCCATAGAGGTGGTCTTCTATTTAAGCTATTTATTTTCGGCCTTTAGTGCGCCTATTTCTGCTCGGGCATCCTTGTACATGCACTGGAGCAAAGAGAGCTGGGCGTTGACCTGATCGAGCTCACTCGTTCTATTCTACAATCGGTGAGCCAATTTTGTGATTGTCGTCACTGTCTCCATACAGGACGTCAGTGTGAAATGATTGGCTTCTATGTCTGATTGAGCTGCCATGATTTGCTCAATCAACATCATAGGAAGGTTAGGCAGAGGAATGACAGGAAGAGTAGGAGTAGGGGCACTCGGTCTAGCAAAGCTTATGGGATCGTTCAAGTCCGGAAACAGAGTCAGGGGACGGGATGAGGAAGCTATGGATTAGAGGTGAGATGTGTCAAAAAAATGAGTTGTAGAGAAATAGAAGCGAACAGACTGAGGTTTGGCCTCCTCCGTTCAGTTTCTTTGTCTCTTGATGAGAAAAAGAAATAGAAGAAAGTAGTGAAGAAGAGATAGACGAGAATGGTGAAGAAGAAAATGGAAAAGTGTGTGATTAAGGAGAAGGTTGAAGAGAAGAGGCTGAGGAGAAGAAGATAAGGAGGGAGCGATAGCCGAAGTGAGCGGCAATCGAGGCGAGCTGCTTTTGGAGGCCAATAAAGCAAAAGTCAAGTCGCGTGGCAACCGTATTTTGCGAAAAAAGAGAGAGACGCGGGAGAGTTGTATGTGTATGCATATATGTATATATATGTTTTGATTATTTATTTTTTGATGTCATTTATCATTATCATTTTCATCTTCCTCTTCCTCCTCCTCCAGATTTTGAGCCATAATTTCCTTTTGATAATGTCACAGGGAGAGAAAATTATATGATGTTATGTATTATGGTATTATTTTCAAACTAATCTGATATTATGTATTTATAGTTTGATATCTTAATCTTATATCATGTTATTGATTAAAGCTTATTTGTTACACATGTGCTAACCTATGTATTTAGAAATGAATTCAGGGAGCATGACTTGAGGGGGAGTCCTTGTTACTCCCAAATCAAATCAAAACATTATTGTGTGCCATTATCAAAAAGGGAGAGATTGTTAGACTTATTTATTTTGATGATTTATTTAATTATGTTTTAATTTATTTGAAAGAGAAAAATAGAATCCAAAATTTATTTTGATGATTTATTTGAAAGAGAAAAATAGAATCTAAAATTTATTTTGATAATTTATTTGAAAGAGAAAAATAGAATCAAAATTTATTTTATCTCATTATTTCTTACCTAAACCTTTATTCTAAATGTTGTTAGAATGTATTTAATATTTGATTAAATCAGGAATTCAAACAGCCCAAAACAAAGGTTCAAACAGCACAACAGCAGGCCAAAAGGTTCAAGTGGTAGATATTCAAATTAGTAATGATGGAAGTACAACGGGTATAAACGGCTATAAAGGTTTAAAAGGCCAAAAGGTTCAAGTGAAAGATATTCAAATTTGTAATGATGGAGTGGAAGATATTCAAATTGGTAATGATGGAAGTACAACGGCTATAAATGGTTATAAATTTAAATGACTACAACGGCTATAAACGGTTATAAATTCAAATGACTACAACGGCTATAAACGGCTATAATTTTCATTATATATACCAAAGCCTCTAATCTAAATAAGTGACAAAAAATCGGAAAATATTTTTTGATCTATAATCACTCACATCTATTCTCTGAAAAATTCTCTGAGAAGTGTTCTTCAATTTTTGTTTACATCCTCTCTCAGAAATTATACACTGAGCCTTATAGCATTAAACTCATCTTTCATGTGTGAGATTTACAGAAAAATTAAAGTTTCATTTTATATATCTATATTTGAGAGATGTTTATTGTAAGCTTTCTTTGAAAACAAAAATACCATTTCATCTTGTAAAAGTGTTGTAAACACTGTAATCTTGAAATCTTTAGAGTGATTGTGAATCACCTAAGATTTGCAAAGGTTTGGGCTTGTGAAGTCTGTATAAAATCCGTGGAGGACTGCTTCATTTGTGAAGAGGTTGCTAGCACCCCTGTGAAGCTAAAAGATAGTGGAAAATCTCAAGTGAAGCTTGAGGAGTGGATGTAGGCTTGGTTGAAGCCGAACCACTATAAATCTGTTAGTCTCCTCTTCCCTAATCTCTTTACTTTCCTACTACTGCTATAGCTATTTAATATTCATGTGTTAATCATTTGATTTACCTTAATCATTTGATTTACCCTGTATGTTAGTTATACTTTATTATTATTTCGCTTGATCATTTACTGTTAAGTTCATCACTGTGTTTGTTAATAATTTGTTGTACTAGTAGTTAATTTTATTGGGGTATTATTAATTTTAATTTGTAGAAACCTAATTCACCCCCCCCTCTTAGGTTGCTTTTTGAGTAAGAGTATATTTAGCTGAAAAAATGTTATGATACTCTTCAAGGATGAGATTAACATTCTCATGGGAGGTTGAATTATTAAGATTAAACTGCAGCCCTATGATTAATAAGATTAATTAACATTGTCCTATCATAGTCTCGTGTTTTAAATTTTAATGATAATGTTGAAATTCTGTCTTTTTCATGTTGCTTGTGCATCTCATTAAGTTAAGAAAAGAATTGAGAACTTAGTTTTGTCTTTAATAACCTAACCCCCCTTCTTTGTCTGTTGATAAATCACGTTTTAATTTGTGAATTGAGTAAAAACAAGTTAAATTCGCTAATTTTAATCACCGTTTATCACTTTTTACTTGGATATTTGTGATTGATTCTTTTTTTTTTTTTTTAAATATTGTTAAGTAATTAATGAATAATTTTTCTAAGTGCATATAATCCAATTACAACATCGAAGTACACATAATTTGATCATAAAATTAAAAAGTTTTGTTTGATTCTATAATCAAATTATGTGCACTTAGATTACATTTGAGCTTATATTGTTTTTGTTTTTACTTTTTTACCACCGTCTTTTTCCTTGGTTAACATGGTTCTTTTATGTATACTTAGGCCTCGTTTGGGAACCCTCTTTTTTAGGTAAAAAGTCAAAAAGTTACTAAATTAGTCAAAAAGCCAACAACCCATACCAAAAAATCAAAGATTCTCTTATCTCTCTACTTTTTGCATATCTTTTCGTAAAAAGTCAAAAAGTCATCCCAAATATACTAATTTTTTTTAGCTCATATTTTAGTCAAATAACTAAAAAATTACTAAATTAATCTGTTCCAAACGAGGCCTTAAAACTCTGTTTTTGGGATACTTTATTGTCATAAAATTCTTGATGGTGCTCTCTTTATCTTTATTCCGAATGCAAATAAGACTTTTCATGTCTCTTTACAACCCATAATTCCAACCCACTTCAGTATGAGTGTGAATGTGAGTGTGAGAGGTACAAGAAAACTTTATGTTTGAAATATGATCATGATACAAAGCATAGGGTTAATCTTTTAATTTCCTTCCTACCACATTGAGAGAAGAAAAGAATAATAAAAAAGTAAAATACTTATTCACATATCTTGGGACAGCTATGCCAATTAGATTATGTGTGGATGAGCTAGCTTGTTCCTCCTTAGGGTAGGATAAAAGAGGTGGGAAGTGCTAGAAAAAGAAATAAATAAACCTTTTTCATTGTTTGTTTTGTGAAAACCAGTGTAAAGTTAAATTTTATTTACAACCTATATTAGCATGACAAATTAATTTTTGTTTTTTAACAAAAACTTCAATAACTTTTTTTCTTGTAAAAGTATCCAGTAGTTGTTTCATATCCCAATTAATGATGATAATTATCCTAACCTTGCCCGACTCTATAGTCCTTGCCCGATAGGAAAATGGGGAGGGAACGCTCCTTCCACCCCATTTTCCTCATCCCTTCTATAATTATATTAGTTATATAATTTTTGTATATATTATATATATAATATAATTTGTTATAATTAATAAGAGTAAATTTATCTCATTTTTACCCCTGTATCTCGCATTTGTACTTTTTTTAGCTCAAATTATTTATCACTGTTTGTCACTCACATCTTATATCATCATTTGTTGGAAATTACCCCGGACTTCTCCACCCTCACCTACCCTGACCACCTGCCTAATTTTTTTCACTCCGACAAGAAACAGGGCAAGAACAAGACACCACAAAGCCGGCCAGCCTCACCCCATTCTCATTCCCAATTTCCTTACATCTTTCATACAAAATTTTCATTTTAACCAAAAACATACAAATGGAACAAAATAATAATAATTTGAAAATTAATTTTATTTTCATTAGTTTCTTTCACTTCACCTTCTATTGCTTCTCCTTTTCATCATATTTTTCACTTTAATCAAACCTAACAAAGCCAATGTAGTTACTTGAATGCATAAGTAACTGAAAAAAGGAAGGAAAAAAAAAACCATGTGGGCCAGATTAAGATATTTTGTGATAAAACAGCATAGGCTTGATCCTCAATCTAGATGCTTGTTATGCTTAATGGTATTCCCCCTTTTTTTCTTAAAAAAAATAATAATTTTAATTTTTTTTAAAAATGTCTAAAGTCTTTCTTGTCAGCCATCTTTGGCTTTGATGATGACTTTTTGTTGTTGTTGCCTTTTTCATAGTGGTTGTGGTCCAGGTAGGTTTCGGTTGCAAGATTGCAAAATATGCAAATGCAAAGTTGAGTTTTGATATGGGATTTACTTTATTAAAGGAATCTTATATAATTAATCAATACTAAAGTAGTCTCATTTCCAACACCTTTTTCCAATATCAATACATTATCTACACACAGAAGCATTTCCCTTTCTTTTAGTTGGAAAAGAGAGATGCACTTGTCTTTAGGATTCTTTTTGTGGCTTCTTTTGAATAAAAAAAAAAAATTAAAAAATTAAGATATATGAAAAAGAAAGTGAGTTGTGATTGTTAATATATATATGGTATATATTCCTACATATATTAGGTATTGATTTTCTAAATAGATTAGGTATTGGTATAGTTAGGTCTCTTATAGGATACTCTTTCTCATAGTTAGATTTCTAGTAGGATACTTTTTCTCAGCCTATATATACAGGCCTTCAATTCATTCAATACAATGCATATTATTTTTTTTCTCTCTCTCTACTATTCTAACATGGTATTAGAGTTAGGTTAAGAACTTAGTAATTTTGCTTCACTGGCAGGCGGCAACCTCGCCTTGGTCGCCCGTCGAAACTCAACCTATTCCGCTGTCATGTTTTCCTTTCAGTATCGCTTTGTGGTGAGCTCTTCTTCTATCTGCTGGTTTATTCCTACCCTACATATCTCTATCATATTTTTTTTTTTTTGTTTTTTACTCGTGATATATTTTTTTTCTTTCCTCCACTCTATCTTTTCCTCTGGTTCAACCTCAAATTGGTTTTTATCTTCAAACCTATTTGAGTTTGAGGGGGGGATTATCATGGTGAACATGATTATACACCATGCAAACCATCTAGTCGCCTTCTTTGGCGCACAATCCAAGCCGCACTCTCTGGCGCACAATTCAAGCTGCTCCCTTTTGGCGCACAACCCAAGCCGTCCCCTATGGCGCACCATCCAAGCTGCCCCTTTTGGCGCACAACCTAAGTTGCCCCTTTGGTGCACAATCCAATCCGCCTCCTGGCGCACTCAGCTATCTGTTGTCATCATCGTTCAGCACTACGTCATAAGTTATGTGTGTGCCACGCTTATTGGTTCAACATCCAGTCTCTACATCAGTCCGGCATAACCCCGTAAACTGTCTCGACATTGATTTCGGTTAGCTCTTACATCAGTCTGGCATGACCGCTTTAAACTGTCCCGACATTAATTTCGGTTAGCTCCTACATCGGGCCGGCATGACCCCTTTAAACTGTCCCCAACATTGATTCCGGTTAGCTCCTACATCGGTCCGGCGTGACCCCTTTAAACTGTCCTAGCATTAGTTCCAGCCAGTTCCTACAATGGTCTGACACGACCAGAAACTGTCTCTCGACATTAGTGCCAGCCAGTTTCTATATCGGTCCGGCACGACCTTAAACTGTCTTGGCATTAGTTTCAGCCAGTTCCTACAATAATCAGATATGACCATAAACTGTCTCTCGGCATTAGTTCCGGCCTCTGATCTATTTCAAGCGCTCTTGCGCTCCCGTTTGGATTTTGCAATCTATTTGCCTTTTATTTTATTTAGTTTTATTTTATGTTTTAGTTTTTCTCTCCAAACTCAAGATGTTTTTCCTCATTGAGTTTGAGGGGGATGTTAATATATATATGGTATATATTCCTACATATATTAGGTATTGATTTCCTAGATATATTAGGTATTGCTATAGTTAAGTCTCTTATAGGATACTCTTTCTCATAGTTAAATTTCTAGTAGGATACTTTTTCTTAGCCTATATATACAGGCCTTCAATTCATTCAATATAATACATTTTATTTTCTCTCTCTCTCTACTATTCTAACAGTGATCATTCCATTGATTATTTAAATGGGTTGGCCCCTTATTATTAAGTAAGAGTTTAAATGACAAAATTGTCCTCTTCTTTAATGTAAGGGTATACAAATTATTATTTTTTAAATAATGATATTCAAACTTCATTTTTAATCTCTTACACTTTGTGTGAGAATCTAAAAGATAATAAATAGATTGTGAGAAATTTAAAGTGGAGTGCTAAAATCATTACTCATGTTTAAAGAAATTATTTATTTACAAAAATAATAGAAACTCCTTTTTTCCTTAACCCTTACAACTCCCACAGACACATGTCAGTGAGGGATAGGAGAAAAAAAAAAAAAAAAAAAAAAGCAGTAAAAAGTTGGCCAATGCCAATACATTAAGGGTGGTGAAGGTCAAGAAAAAAAGAAAAAAGAAAAAAAAAAGAGAGGTAGATCTCAATCTTTTTCCATTTATTTATTTTTATTTGTTTGGGAAGGCACACTTCTCTCATAAAGGTATAGAAACACCAACATTTTCCTCTTAAGAGATAAGTGCACGACATTAACAGCATCATTACCTTTTTTCCAAATGATAAGTAACCCTAACCCACTAGTCTAATGCCACAAGCACTAAATTTCTAATTTCTTCAAGTTAAAGCTGGTTCAAGGGTAGAGTAGACTTCTAGATGATTTTTCTTTTGAGTAGATGTTCATCTTTGGATCCGGCAATAACATAGTTATTTGAATAATGAATACCACTAAACCAACAAGTTGTAGAATATATAGGTCCCTATGTGATATTTATTAGATATTTTGCCCAAAAAATATATATATATTTTTAAGTCCTAAGTTTTTGGTTATGGATAAGCATAAAGGGAGGCATCATAGCCTCCAATGGTAGGGGCAACATTGTCTTTTAACAAAAACGAGGTACCCTAATTGTTAAGAAAGGGGGGTGCCCCAATGACTACCCTACATTGTTAATTAACTAAAATATAAACAAATACAAGTAAATGGGGTGGGTTGGAAAGTAGCATGTTGCTTCTTGTTGTTGTGACCCATCATCAACTTGCTTTAGTTTAATCAACAAAAAAATAAGGCAAGAAAGTCTACCTTTTCTTGTTTAATTTATTTAATAACTTCTTCCAATCAAAGCATGTTGGAGATTTTGCTCTGCCAGCTCACCCAAGAAAGATAACCATAAACTAAACTACAAAAAGGTTTAATTGAGACAGGGTCATCCATTGTAGATATGCATGCAGTCTTGTAGTGAAAGTACTTTTCTTGTTTATTTCTTTTTTGTGAACATTACTACATGTGGTTTCTTGGGGGCATTAAGTGGTTTAGTTGGTCAACTTACAAGGACTAAAAAAGAAAAATGTCACTTGTTTGCACTTTCACTATCCTTTTTAGGGTGATCATGGTCCGGATTAGATTGGATCAGAGTAAAATCAAAATCAATCCGTTATCTACGAATTCTGAAATATTGGAACCATTTCAGTCCGTTTAAATTGTGGAACCAATCCGAACCAATCCATTTAAATACGGATTGGATCGGTTTAGGACCACGGATTTATATAATTAAATAACAAAAATATAAATAACACTTTATTTTCATAAAAATATAAATATAGCATCATATTAGTTTCACAATAGCAACATGTCTTTTTATAATAGCGACAAACTGTTCTAAATTTTAAACAACCATAAAAAACTAGTTCCACCATAAGTATTTAGACCATTACAAATTAACACTAAAAACTAGCAAACAAAAGTAATTAAAGAAGATACGATGCAAGTTTAGGTTTGGATTTAAGTTTTATATGAAATAAGAGAATATACTATGCAGGAGGGTGTATAATAAAAATATAGACTATTTGTATACGGTCCAGATCGGTTCCAATCCGGAACCGTGGGATTCAATCCGGAACCAATCCGTGAACTACGAATTTTTAATTTTTCAATCCGGAACCGAACCATGGATTCAAAAACCAATCCAAACCTACTGGATTGGACTGGACTGGATCGGATTACGGATTTCACGGATTCCTTACTCTGCCCTAATACTTTTGTTTGGAGAAAAAAAGAAAAAATAAAACAAAAAAAAACAAAATAAAAAAAAACAAAACTTTGCTAGCTAATTGGCATATGGAAATCTTGTGTCAATTTTTCTAACAAACATAATTATTGGGTGCAAGGAAAAAAAATCAATACAACAATGATACTACTTAATTATTGACATGTAAATTGTCTAATTGTGACAATCCTCACCACTGATTAGTGCTAATCTATGATTAAGTATGTTAAGTGACTGATTGACTGAAATTTTGACTAATTGATTGAATGTATTAGTTTGAACGCATTCCTATCTGTTTGACTGTTAATTGATCTGTTCATGTTTTTTGTTTTAAACTGCAAATTGAAGGTCTTATCGGCGGCCGAATCCGGAACTGATTAGTGTTTTGTGTTAATTAGAATTAATGTGATTTTATGGTATATTTAATTTGAAATTGATTTTGGCATGATTAAATCAAATTAAATAATGGTAAATTACATTAGTTGGACTTATCTACCAGTTTGCCATCTAGTAGGCCACTTGTTAAGACACCTTTGAGACTTGATTCACACACTTTTCCTCAGCCATTTTGAGACCAAGAACCGTAGGAGAGAGTGAGAGAGGAGAAGTTTGGTTTCATCTAGAGAATTACTTGGAGAACTTGAAGAATTGAAGAGTAGATTGCACATTTGAGCTTTCATCCTTAAAATTGAGGACCTAAGGTAGGAGAATCATCTTCTTGAACTTGTATTTAAGTCATTTCTTGCATGATTCATGGAGGAATAGGAGCTTAAGGTCAAGAATTAGCTTAATATGTTGAATTGAGTAGGAATTCATGTATGAATGTGTACATTATTGAGTTTTGAGGTTGTTTCCATGGAAATTGATACATGCATGTCCATATCTTGAGTATAGTTCATGAATTCATCATGTTCTTGGAAGTTTAGACTCATTTGATTATGTATTGGAAGCTTTGAATTCAGATGAAAACATATATGTCATATGTTCATCATGTTCTTGAAGTTATTGTTGAAATTGTGTTTTATTTGAACTATCTTTGGGCTTTGAATTTGTAAATTGATCTTTGAAACATGTCATATCATGAGTTTTAAAGTGTTTTCCAGAAAATTAGCCCAAAAGGATCGGATTTGATGTTTTAAAAGTTGATTTTGAGCTTGGAGGTTCAATCTAGAAATTCCAGATTTTGGACCTACGCTCGAGCGAAGGACCTTACGCTCGAGCGTACACTCTGAGTACATGCATCCCGCTCGAGCGGGGAAAGTAACGCTCGAGCGTGAAATGCGTGTATCCAGTACTTTTCATGTGTTTACAGTCCGCTCGAGCGAGAGAGTTCACGCTTGAGCGAGGACTTGAGTCTCACGCTCGAGTGTGGATCGAGCGCCCATCGAACGTGATTTTTGTGTATCCAGTACTTTTACTGTAGTTTATAGTCCGCTCGAGCGAAGGAAGTCACGCTCGAGCGGAGATCCTTTGTCTGCATATCCGCTCGAGCGTAGAAAGCCACGCTTGAGCGAGACCCCTGTTTTCTGAAAATTTTGAAAAATGTTCTTAAGTACATCTTTGCATCCTCATTTCATCCTAGGCATTCCTAAGCCTAGTTTAAGGCATCTTAATGAGGATATTGATGTAGAACCACACCAAGTCAAGTTAGGGACTAAGTCATTGATTCCCAAGTGTGTGACTTAGTTTGTGTTCATCCTGTAACTATGTAGGGTTGGCATCTGAGGACGCTCACTAGCCTATCTGTAGCCCAGAACTCTGTGAGTAACAATGTTGTAAAGATATATTCAATCATGAATATTTTCTGAATGACCTACTGCACTACTTTCTGAAATGATATTTCTTACTGAATGAATGCTTGTCCTATTTGCGAATTGTATTCGTGGCATCCATAGTAATTTACTGTTACTGTATTGTACTGCTACTGTCACAGAGATCTCTGTCGGTTCCCATGTTTGGAACCACTACGGTTTACTGATATGATGGCCATCAACTGACTGTTCGGTCTGATAAGACCTACTGTACTGTTTGCTATTGGATATACCACTTATAACTGCTATGATCGAATAACTGATATACTGTTCAAATGATTGTTTTAAATACTGAAAGACATTCATTCCTAACCTCTTTATGCATATGTTATTCACTAGGTTTTAGCTTACTGTTTATATATATATGTAGGTGTCCAGGCACCGGACCGGAGCTAGCATCATTGGGTTAAACTCCTTTTTTGTCAAACCAACCATTGTACCTCACTGTGAGGTTCCAAGCACTGCCAAGCCAAGGCTGCTTTGGGGTGTTTTAGATTCCCCCATTCTGTTTCTGTTTGTATAGACTGTTTGAGACTGACACTGTACTGTTATGGTAGGGATTTGGTCCCTAACCTGAATGTTTGTATAAGTTGTATGTATATACTGTTCTGGTTATGATGTGAATATGTTATGAAGAGTCTTTTTGCATACAGACTGTCACAGCTCATTGGACATATTTTATTACTGTTTTGGCTTCCGCCAGCCCCTGTACTCTGTCTTACTATTATTACTGTTAAACAGGCTTCGGTAATCACGAATTACTGGCCGGTTACGGTGCTAAACCCATAGGGACGGGTTTGGGTCGTGACACTAATAACCTATCACCATGTAAGCCACTATGTATATGTGGCCGTTAGTGAATCATTTTGAAATTGATAGTTATCACTGACATGTGAAATTACTATCCGATAACATATCATCATGTAGGCCACTATGTATGTGTGACAATTATTGAACAATCTTTAAATAGGTAATAATATCTACATAGTGGGATTTACTATACCATATAAAATTTTATTATTAATTGGTGATACCATATATTAATAATAATGTGGTATAATTATCAGTTCTCTTATAGGTTAAGTATTTGATATGAGATATTTTTTTAGTAAATGCCTTAGCACGTTGACATAGTATTAATCAATTAGAGCACTAGTCATTGATAGATGAAGTTAACTTAACCTACCTCAGTTAATGAATAATAAAAGATAAGGTCGATCTCATCTATTCGTTTTTTGCACAACTTCATTAGTCAACAACACTATATGTGCACATCATGGTGGTACTCCGAAATTATCAAATAATCTACCTTTGGCTAGGCCTTGATTGTATATGGTCAGGCCAATTTGCATGAGAGACAAATTGAGTTCTCAACATTGATCCCTATAGGGGACACATCTTATAGCTTGTCCTACATTGTTCTGCTCAAACCATCATATGCCTTACATATGAGAGGAAGGTGATGTGAAACTTCACACATTGGCCTATTATTCAAAGTTGTTGTTCAAGGTCATCACTATGACCAACCATAATCTCAGAGGTTTTGTGTTCAAATTTTCAGCTCATCTCGACACTTGTGATTAGGGTAGTAAAACGAGTCAAGTCATTGGAATTCAACTTGTGTTTGATTTATTAAAAATTGATAAATAACTTGAACAAATTTGAAATTAAGTTTTCAAATTGAACTTAAAACAATTAAATAGAAGTCATCAAAAAGGTAAGCTACTTGAGCGGCCCGATTAAAACTCATTTTAGTTCGACTATAAACAAACCAAGTATAAACACATTTTGAAACTCGTTATGTTTTTCAAATCATACTTTAACAATCTATTACTCAACTTGATTTAGGTCGTTTATAGTCTTACTTGTGACTTGTGGGTTGTAAGTATTTGATAGTTTACTTTGCAGTGACGGATCCGCATCATTTTTAAGGAAAATCCCAACTCAACAACTGTATCAAAAGTGAAAGCACATTACCTAACTAAATGGGAAGAAAAAAATCATAATATTGATCAAATAAATGTTCTGTTGGAAGAACAACATTGTCTGTACTGTTTTTTTTTTTTTTTTTAAATATAAATTTGCTAACTTTACGGTTAATCAAAGTCGTCTACTCAAACCCACTAGCCAATTTAGAATTCCTATGAAGAAAATTGCTGGATTTGCAATGATTAATTAGTTGATTCTATACAAGTTGTGTATATAAACACACACTTGGTTTTTATAATAAGAAAATTGTTATAGTTAATACATTGTTTGATGCACATTTCATTATATTAATCCAAGCTAGAACAAAATAAACAGATAAACATATAAAAAGATTATGTGGTTCTACTTTACGCTAATGTTCACAGATGAAGAATGATGAAAGAGATTTATTACGAAAGTAGAGATTATTATGGGCTGGCTTTCTCTCAACGGCGTCCGGATCCTCTAGGGTGATTCCCTAAAGTGATCCTCTAGAGTGATAATTTGTGATGCGACACGTGTCCAATTAATGAAATCAATGGTTGAGATGTTCCCTCTCCAAAACGACGTCGTTTTGGTTTTGAATATTTTTTTTTTTTTTTTGGGCAGATCGGGAAGGAGGAAGGGATGGGTTAGAGAGAGAATCTCCTCCTTCTCTCTAGAACCAGACCCAGATCTTCATTTTGATCGTCGTTTTTTTGCTATGTTGGGTTCATGTGGTTTCTCTGCAAATCCATCCTTTTTCATTTTTCAATTTGTTTTTTATTTTTTATTTTTTGGATGAATAATGAGTTTGAATTTTTATTTCAATTTTTGAAGCAAACTCTGCAAAAAAATTGCAGAGAAAAGATGGAGGAGCTTCGAAATCGATCTTCGTTTTTTTTGCTATGTTAGTTTAATGGGTTTGATCATCTTTGTAAAATCTCTATATGTCCTTGAAACAAACTCTGCAAAAAAAATGGCAGAGAAAAGATGGAGGAGTTTCGTAATATCCTCAATCAGAGATTTTTCACAAGGTCTTGGTCATTTGGGTCTTCGTAAGATCTCACTACAAACTCTGCAATAAATTAAGTTTGTATTGCAGAAAAGATTTTTCTCTGATTAAGATCTCACCTGCACAATCTCATTTGGGTCATTTGGGTCTTCGTAAGATCTCACCCAATGATAAGGAGGAACAGGTTGGGGATGCTAAGGATGTAGATTATGAGAAGAAAGAAGAATCCTCTGTTTCAAATGTTGAAGAATCTGCCAAGAACAAAGAACCTGCTGTTGAAAATGTTGAAGAAACCAAAACGGAGGAGGATCAGAGTGTTATAAATGTTGAAGAACCCACAAAGGAGGAAGAAAAGGCTGTTGATGTGGAACAACCTCTGGTTCTAGAGAGAAGGAGGAGATTCTCTCTCTAACCCATTCCTTCCTCCTTCCCGATCTGCCCAAAAAAAAAAAAAAAAAAATTCAAAATCAAAACGACGTCGTTTTGGAGAGGGAACATCTCAACCATTATTTCATTAATTGGACACGTGTCGCATCACAAATTATCACTCTAGAGGATCACTTTAGGAAATCACCCTAGAGGATCCGGACGCCTCTCAACGACCCTATATTATGGAAACTCTCATTATCATAAATCTGAGAACTCTAAAATAACTCCTTAAATACAAAGATCCGAAAAGTAGAAAAACGAGTTAGAATAGATCCAAATTACAAGTGTTGGGTTAGATCATTTACCCAATAATCAGGTTGTGCGAATAACCAACAAATAGTAAGTATGATACAAGAAGCACAATCACAATGGGTTTCAGAGTAACCATGTGACATATGAGTGAGGCAATGCTGAGTCATAAGAGATAACTCAGTTAATATATTTTACACTTCCTTATTTATTATTAACGTTATGTAAATAATGTCATACGTTACTCCAAAAGTATCTAATATTTTTTTACTCAGAACAAACTATTGTGCATATATATATATATAAAACTAGACTGGAAAAACAAAGTTAGAACTAGCTGGTCAACCCAATATAAAGTTTCTTCATCAATAAAATAATTATTTTTTCCCTTTATTCTTGCTTAGAAACAAATGATGTAATAAATTTCTATGCCCTTAGCAAATGGCACATAATACAATAATCAAAATAATAATAATCTACCAATATATTATTAAAGGTCAACAATCTTGAAAGATTCTTGAGAATTGTCTTATTAATTTCTTAAGTTCCATTTGCATTGATAATGATGCAAATGAAAATAAAGATGGAAAATGCTATAGATCCCAAACAAATTACCAAATAGATTACTAAACATCTCACATGGGTGTGGGATCCATACACATGTGATTTGTGTGGGTCCCACACCCATGTGACAGATTTGATAATTTATTTGGTAATTTATTTAGGGTCCCTAACATCACTCAATAAAGATTGAAAGAAACATTTCAAACTTACCAAACAAGTCTAGTTTTTTGGGTTTTTCCTCCAAGTCCAGTTGGTCTACTTAATTGAATTGACAACTATTTGGATTCACATTGAATAGAAGGATTTGATTAAAAGTTACTTTAAACAAAATTCTTAACAACTTTTTAGTAAGCTAACATTTCCATGTTTAGATTGTAGAAAAGGGTGACATGGGTAACAACATGGATGATGTCCACACACACCCACAAAAAAAAAAAAAAAAAAAAAAAAAAAAAAAAAAGAGGAGAGAGAGAGTAGAAGAAGCAACCTTCTCCCATTAATGCAAGGTCTGAGAAGGTACAACCTACTTTTAAAAAGGGAAAATAACGAAAGTTTAAATAGACAATTTAAGATGCAGGAAAAAAATTATAAAATTAACTTCTAGTGTTGAAAAGTTTATTATTAATGTATCAATATTTTTTTTAAGTTGCACTGAAATAAAATTCTCCCTTTTAAAAACAGCTTCAACATCTATCATGGTTTAATTCTAGCATGAGTTGAATGTGTGATTTGAACAATTCTATGCATTATCAATATGCACAAGGATTTGAGAGTGTTTTCTAGGGAAAAAACATTTATTATCAGTGGAAAGAGAAACCATTGAATTTAAAATATAGGAAAAAGAACATTGAACTCAGAAAAGTTTAACCATTTCTACTTCACTTCTCAGGCATTATGTATAAATAACTGCCTCTAATTGAATACATGGGGGTGGAGCTCATACATTAATACAATGTATACAACATAAATGGCTTAGAAGCAAATAAACTCATCAAGTTACAAGAACAAAAAAAAGCCCTAGAAATTAATCACAGAGAGGAACTGAGATTATTCACATATACATAACAGGCCCCTCCCCAAACTTTAGAAAATTAAGGATTACAAGAAAATGGAATCGCATTCGCATGGCGTGACAAGATAGCGTTTAAGGGAAATCAGGTGTCACTCCAATCTTCACCATCATCGCTCCCAACAGCCTGATAAGTATTTAAATAAAAATTTAAGAGATGATAAGCAAATGCAAAGTAACAAGAAAATGGAGAGGGAAAAAAAAAAAAAAAGCTCAAGAGAAAATGCGGAGAACCTGGCGAATTGCATTTGCCTTACGCAAAATTGCTGTGACTTTGATATCGGAAGTGGGACCAGGTGTAACGGTTGGCTTTTCTGTCACGGTGGGCCTCAGGCTGAATGACTGGAATAATACAACAGATATGGTAAGTGAGCTACAAAATATCAAACTTCATTCTCTTGCAGAATGCTAATTTCAAAGTTTTAGCAACTGAGAACTCAAAAGACTCGTACACACAAGTCCATCTTGATAAATACTGAATACTAACCATCCGAGTAAGGGTATTTTTGGTATTTTTACAATTCTGTCTTGTTGCCCTAATACTATGTATTTATAGTTGAAGTGTCGCATCTCTCTATATTGTATTGCAACACCTTTCTGATATAACGAAAGCGCAGTGACTGAACATAACACTATTATGGGGTAAGCCACTGCTCGCATCATTGCTTTTGGTGACTAGACGACTAATTAAATTCACTAGAAAATAAGCTTGCTTAGCATGTGCCATCCTTTGCATTTTCAATTCCATTAAGTCCAAAATTGGAAAATTTAAACAGTTGCCTGATTGATCTAATTTATTATTATTGTGGTTGTCATTGTCATTATCACCAATACATAGCACAGATTGTCCTTTCTCCATACCAATCCAACACACCATCAAAGTGACATCAAATTCACTTAGATTACGAAAGCTATGAATTTAAATAAATAATGGACACTCACTTTTGCTCTAATCTGATGCAAAAAATCATCCTTTTCATCAATGCCCTTGCCATTTGTAGCATGGCTAACTTCGTCCTGCCCTTTTGGTTTCTGCCACTCTGGCGGCTGGATGCATAGAATACAATATTCAGTTATTTATCCATTTAACTGATGTTGATAATACAAAGGCAGTACCCACTTCTTGCTATAATTTATTAAGGCTATGTTTGGTTGAAGGATTAGAGAGGGGATTTGTGGAGGGAAAGGAAAAAGGAAGGAAGAGGTGAAAGAAATATAAGCTAAATTTTTATCTCTTTTTCCTCCGCTTTTCCTTTACTTTTACAAATCCCTACTCAAATCTTAATCCAAGCACAGCCTAAATGAACAGAAAGTATGCAGGTAAAATGAAATGTTTACCTTGCTCTTTACCGTGAATGCAATGGCCTCATCAGTATCTTCTTGTTGCTTAACCGGGCTTGATACTGATTTTGGAGAGATGGTAGATCCCAAAATCTTCATATCAAATGCATGATTAAGGGCTTCAGGCACAGATTCTCGTTTGCCAATGGTCAAATCTGAATGGGAATTCATAACCCGCCATTGCAATGGAGGGAGAGGTGGAGGTAGTGGTGTAGGCTCCTTAGGAAGGTGTGACTCAGACAAATCATTTGCATCAGAACCATTTTTCATCTCTTGCTCAAATAAAGGGTTCAGATTGCTCAAACTTGGAAGATCAAGTGACTGACCAGACTGACAAGGTTCAAGACAACTTCCAACATATGGACTCTGAATTCCATAATCAACATGAAAACTTCCATGTCTGGTTCTCTCAAGCTCCATAGAGTCTGAAACAGATTCTGTGGATGAAATTCTGCGGAAAGCATCATATAGCTTGGTGTCCTTGCTAGGGGAATTATCATCAGATTCCCACTGATTTGAATTTGAATCGGAGTGATGGCTAAGACAATCATCTGACATATATGGAGATGATCTACAAAATGTGTCATCATCAGAGTCCAAACCAATGTCACGCAGTGGAGTAGCAGGCTCTGGGATCAATTGAAATGAAGGTAACATATCTCTACTGCTGTCATGTCTACCGCTGTCTTGTCGAAAACTCCCATCAGGAAATTTCAGTTTTAGTTTTGAAGTCTCGAAACCATTTATAGGCTGGAATGATATCTTCATATGTTGAAGTGGTGGTGAAGAAGAGGGTGAAAATATAGGAGACTCACTTCCAAAATACCCCTTGAAAGATCTCTCAGATGTTTGATATGCAACACTTGGTTTCCTGCTCTTCTGTTCAGAAACACCAGTTTTCCTGGTGCTAGGAGTTTCAGATTTCTCATCATGGGCAAGTGATACTTTTCTTTGAAAACTATTTACAAGAAATCTATTGTCAAGTCCAAACATCTGAGATGCATTTTTGCCATCTGGAGTGACTGTCTGCTCAGTCTCAGGTGCTGCTGCACTGGTTTCACTCAAATTACACTCACAATTATCATTAAATCTATCAATTGGTTGAGAATCAACATACTTTTCATGTTTGGCATCTATGTCAGTTGGTGAAAATCTCCATGATTTTTTATCAGAGATCCCATCCTTATCATTGTGGCATGATGTGGAGCATTTGGAAGAAACATGTTCAATGCTTTTAGAGCTCTGAACCAACTTATCCGGATTTCCTGCATCTCCTTCACCATTAACAATATTACTTTGGCTTGAAGTACTGACTACTTCATCTTTACTTCTGGTCACAGAGTTCTGACTTACGGCTACACTGAAAACTGGAGGCTTTGATGGCTCAAGTCCTAGCAGGCTTCCATTTGTCCAGAACTTAACTGACTGAACACAAAGAGGTTCAGTGGGAGACTTCTGTGATTCGCAAGAAGTGCTTACGATATTCTCACTTATTGGAGCGTTTGGATTGGATTCTGAGGAGCCAGAGTACAGTAAATTGCAGATGCCAGATTCTACATTTGAGCCATCAAGAACGTCATCATTTTCACAGAAGTTTATACCCAGAGAATTGCTGATATCAGATGATTCTCCCACCATTTGATGCGATTCTTCATTGGCATAAAACTGTGAGGAGATGGAGTTGGGTTTATCAGAGGACGTTACATTGTTTGTGTTACTGAAATCTGCAGTGTGAGATTCCAAGTTTGATGGTTGAAGGTCTGAATGATCAGCTGCAAGCCCATGCATTCCATCTTCTTGTGTTCCTTCTTCATTAAGATTGGAAGATTTCTTCACTTCTCGTTTCGTTTGGCAATCTAAATCAGTTTCAGATTCTGATTCAATAGTGTTAAGTGCGTCCACATAATTGTCTATTTCACTTTCAATATCATCCAGCTGGTTCCGACCAGAGATTGGTGTTGGTGTATCTTCATTGTCAAACTGAAAATCCATTTGATCAATACTTCTGAAGTTAGCAGCCTCCTCCTCTTGAAGATCTTGGTTGAAGTTCGTTGTCAGCATCTCTGCAGACTCATCATGATCATACTGGTGACCCGTAGTCTCGACTATTTCTGTCTTTTCATCCCAAGTAACAAAAGATGAAATTGGGCCAGTTTGCTCCTCTGATAAACTATGTGCAAAGTCATCATCTACAACTCCACTATGTTCATCAACACTAGCTGAATCAACGGTTTCATTATGGTGTATCCTTAAACAAGATAAGGATGATTCCTTAGGCTCATGTTCTTCAGGTTCCATGGAGTAAGTCGGATGAAAAACACATTCTATATAGCCTGTCTCAGTTCTTGAATCAGAAGAATTTGATTGGCCTCCTAGGTCAGATTTCAATGCAACATCAGTTGTGGAGACAGACTGAGAAGGAGAAATATGCCCATCGACTTTTAGAGAAGTTAATTGACTCCTGCATGGTCACATAAACAAAAATCTTACTTTCATCAGATGCTAAACCAACCATTTTCTACGCCAATGTGGACACAAATGCAAGTAATAAAATACCTGTCACTGCGGTTGGATATTGATGCACCACGAGACGCTTCATTCCTCTGCCATGTTCTTTTTTTCTGCTCATTTTTTACATCCTCGCATTAGAACATGGTTCTATCAAAACCATAGAAGTAATAATTTTACAAAACATAGTATAATAACCATAGTCGAAAGAAATCATTACAAAAAATATTTAATTTCATGATTTTTGTTTTTAACTGTAACAGCATGTCCAAAGAGCAAATCTACCAGGAAAATTTGTCCAAAATAATTATTATCTACAGAGCTTTAAAGTAGTCATTTTCATGAATTTTCAGAGTGAACTAATAACCAATGATATCTCTTAACTAGCTTGTATGGATGGAAATTTCTCATGATGGTTAAATTTAATGGTCGAGTTTCAACATTACAAGACATACCTTGCTTCGACGAGCCTTCCCATCTTTTGAGATTTTCTCAACACTTGCTTCACCAGAGCTAGCTGATGCTCTCCTAAAGAAGGTTGGATCTGTGTATCTCTTTAAACAAGATCCTGAGCCGCCAGTGTCAAATCTGAAAGACAAAGCTGAAGGTTTAAGCATCTAATAGTTAACTAGTATCAGGAATAGAACTTCAAAACTGAACCATACTTGTCAAGCATGTTCAAGCGTGGAGGATCACGGCATTCTTCATAGGAATCCATAATAAACTGTGGCAAGTCACCATTAAATTGATTTTGTCCATTTTCGAGACGAGCATGCCATACAGAACCTGCAAAACAGCTGCTTTCCATGAAGGACTTGAATACTGGGAAAAAAAATTAATGTAGTACAAAGGAAACTTCACACTGAGGACAAATGGTTACCTACAAAATCAAGTCAACCATAAATAAATCTGTAAGCAAGCATTAGATTTAAAAGTTGAACCAGTTTATATAACCAAACAAACAAACTTAAATCATGAAAACAAAATGTATCATCCAAATGATCACCTTGTATGGACCAAATGTGGTTATTGAAAAGAAAAAAAAGACGAAATTTAGCCAAAACCCCTCCATTGAACCCTTGTTTGGTGAAAAGGACATCTTAATTTATTTTGCTTCATAAATCCCCCAAGGAGCAAGGGCATAATTGAGTAAGGACAGAATAAAATTTCTTTTTTTTCTTGGACAATATTGCCCATGCACATATATATATATATATCATAGAACTCTTTTAATAAGGAATACTTTTATTTTATTTTATACAAATTTAAAAATGTTGTGTATGTGTATTTTAGTTGGTTCATCTATATATTCTGTTTTTTGTAATAGTAAAATGTTACTGTGAACCAACATCTTGCTATCAAACAGAGTAACATGTTACTGTTTATGTCAATTTTGACGATATATATATATATATTTTTTAAGAATTTCATAGTCAATACGGATCTTGTTTGATAGATCTTAATGAGAGATTCTAAAAATATTAATTTTATTATAAACCGACATCTAGATCAAAAGTTATATTATTTTAAAATTTAAAATAAATGAAATAAAAGTAACAAAAACAGCTCCAAAAGTAACTTTAGGTCACTGATTTACCATACAACGGATATTTGTTCCAATGGATGACTTGAAGCTTTCGTTTTGTTTAGATATCCTCAAATAAGTTTAAATCAACTACAATCCAGGTCAAAATCTTCATCTCCTTTTTATTTTCTATGGTCAAAATACTTATTTATTTATTCTCTCTCTCTCTCTCTCTCTCTCTCTCTCTCCAAAGTTTGCAACCATTTTAGCTACTGGCATAATTAACAACAGAGTTAACACACCCACGAGAACCCCAAAAAAATAGTTTGCCAACTGTGTTAATGGCTAACCGGCATTTATAGAGCTCAATGGAGATGCTTATAATAGGATGGTTAAGGAAGAAAAGATAATCATGATTAAGTGGCCATATGTGCACATGTTTAACATACATGGCTATAAATTAGAAAAGCTCAGAGAACGGTGGGTGGCGAAGGGGAATGAAACCATTGCTTATTAATAACCCCCCTCTTTAGCAGGCTCTGTATTGCTTTTGATCTCAAATTCAAATCTTGCAAGAACTCTAGCTCAGCTCAGCTCAGCTAGAGTTTGTTTGGTCATCATTTCATCGAATAAGAACAAGAAGAGCTACCTAATCCTCAGTCATGAGTAGAGAAACTCTATTGTCTTCCGCAAACAAGCTTACACATGATTTAGACACAAAATATCTATCTATAAACAGAAATAAGTACTGGAAAGATCGAATCACAGATGCATGAGGCATACCAGCTGTGTAAGCAAAATGTAGGTGGCTCTTCTGGGCCAGTATGACTTTCTCAAGTGGAGGAACTGCAGCTTCAATGCGTTGTACGCGAACCATCAATTTATGGCTTCTAGAACATGTACTCATCACTTGCTCCTGTAAGCCATGGAAGACCTCTGCAGCAAATCTACCACATGCAGAAGATGTCACCTCAGTAAAATATTGTACGGTGTTAAAAAAGAAATAATAAATATAATAAAATAAAATAAAAAGAAAAAAACTTGATGAGTGAAAGTTATTACAAAGATTTGAAACAAACAAAGTCATTGTACTAAAAATGATGCAATTTCTCACTGTGCGTAATTGGTTCATTACAATTTACATGCCAGATTGTATCAAGTCATTGCCTTATTCGCAGTTATTGCTCAACCATGATTCCCCACAAGCTGGCTTCAAAAGAATTGCCAGAATGTGTCAATTCAAGATTGTCGCTCGTGTCATTTGAGTACTTGCTTACTACAAAGTGTGCAGCATAAGTAGACATGCCACGCCATGCTATGATAACCTCTAATGGGAGAGACACAGGTGAAAATCTAGATAAAAGCTGATGCCATTTGAATACATCACACACATAATGAGGCCATTGTAGTTTGGCAAGGTTAGATGCCAACTAGAGAAAAAAGAAAAATGCTGCAGAAGAAGTCTCTTTTGGGAAAATAAGGCTGTGTTTGGTTGTGATTTCAAAACGTGATTCTACACCATAGTTTGAGTATGATGTTTATTTAGTGTTTTGGAATCACGTTTCAAATGCTCTGCAGAGAGCTCTGTCTCTGCTCTGTCTTAGCCGCGCATTTCAGCGTTTTTTTTTTTGAAAATTTTGCCTGACGGGACGTTCGGCCGGTTGACCGGAATAGTGAATTTTTTTTTTATATATATATAATCGAAAAAAACATTTTCTGAAATTTTTAAAATTTTTTATGTGTTTTAAAATAATTTTGAGTTATATATTTAGTTATGAGTTGTAAATTTTTGTATCACATATCAAATGTCACATCAATAATTCTCCACTCAAATCAAAACCCTTTTCAAAACTATTTTCAAAACTCTTTAACAAACAAATTTTCTACACTCAAATCATAATTCTACAACACACAAACTCAAAATACAACTCATACTCTCAAATCACATTTACAAAATTCTACCAAACGCTACCTAAGTTTCTTGAAAATGTGTCCCCATTATGTTGGCCACTTCACTATGTGCCTAGGCCACACGTGCATTCTTAACTTGTTCATAACTACTTCCTAAATTAATGAGGAAAAAGTTTGTCTCTCCCAATTTGCATAAAGTATTGTTCATCATCCTTCTTTTCCTCCTCTCGTCTCTTTTGCTCTCCATCTTCACCAACCATGCTCTTCCACACAACAAATAGGCCTCTATTACTCCATTTTTAACAGCGTGCCACCACCATGCAATGCACATCATGTCACAGCTACCAGAACTAAAACTGCATACAATTAGAAGCAACCATTGAAACTTCTTTATTACCACTTTGTACAACATGACATAGCTACCACCATCACAATTCCCACTTTTCTGCCAAAATCAACTCCAACAACATGCGGCCACTACTTCCACAACATGCGGCCACCACTACCACCACCCCCTGCCCCTATGGTAGCATGCTACATCAAACCACCACCGTTGCCACTAACATATCACAATCTTTTGCCCACTGTCAGCACCATGATGTGAGTTAACACTTGCAAGCTTTTAGTAGTCCTGGATAGCTAAGGATTGCTTATGGCTTTGTCTGTGATGATCCAAGGGATGTGCAATGGTTTTTATGAATTTTGCTAAAATAGACAGGATTTTTTGCTTATCAAGAAAAAGTTGTTCTTCCAAAAATAGCTTACATGCAATTTTGGGCAGCAATGGGTAGAAGCTGAAATTGAAAAAAAATTAAAAAGAAGAAAATCAAAGGAGATAGAGCCAAACAATTACCATATTGATCAATGGAACCTTTTAGATACTCACTCTGGCACCATAAGTGAAAATCTTCAACAAACAAGACTAACTAGTAAGGAATATAGACTATCTTTGATTTCCAAATATGTCTTTTGTGGGGTATCGGGATAAGTAATACCTAGGTTATTGGATGGGATTATATATATATTTGGAGTACTGGTACCATGTTTGATTAGGGTTGGATGAGCCTGTTTGCTCCAGCTTATCAAAGCTAAAATTTGATAACCTATGAACTGAACTTGAACTCACCCTTCCCCTAGCTTCATGATAACCTGATTTTTTTTTTCAACTTATTTAAGCCACTTTTGCCGTGTAAGCTGTAAACATAAGCTACAAAAAACAGTCTCATACAAAATCACAAAATAAAAAAGCCATAAGCAGCCCATTTAAGTTGTAGCCTGTAACAAACAGGCCCAATATAGCATGGGATAAAAGGGACCTAGATGTTGGATGGAAGATGACATCTAATCCAATGGCACCAAAATGTGGGCCCCACATTTTTCTAATCCCCAAACCTCTCGAATCCTCAAAAGAAATGGGTCCATATGTCATAGTTGGACTTCAGCTCAAACTCAAGAAAATAAGGGGTTGTTAGGCTGTGTTACATATTTTCTGTCTCCGGTTTTTGGAAAACAGAAAACATGTTTTTGTTTTTTTTTTCCATGACAGTTCAAAGTATGAATGGAATTTTGTTTAATATTCATCTACTGGTTTTCGCTTCTTATTGAAATCCCATTATCATCATCCCTCGACTAGTAATCCAATACCACCATGGCCACCGCTACTGTTTCAAACTAGACAATATTAGCTAATACATATAAGCCACTCGTTAAGCTGGCAAGTGAGGATATAAAAAACTAAGAGCATTCTAATTTCTAGTACTTCCAGTAACACAGTTATTGTCTTCCCCACCCAAATTTGGCCTGAAATAATTTTCCCGTTTTACTCCAACAAATCAATTATTACTTGGATGAACCCACATACTCTTCACCAAGATGCCAAGACACTAACTAGTGTCCATCACCCACAAAAGACCTTTCAAATTGTATCAGAGACCAAGATGCCAAGACACTGACTAGTGTCCATAACCCATAAAAGACATTTCAAATTGTACCAGAGGTCTGATTGAAGCTTCTATTTTGTATTTCACTACCATATTAACTGGGAAATGAAATCATTCAAACTAAACTTCTTAATTTCTGAGCTTTTCCTTAATTAGGAATGAATTCATGTTTCATAGGCATCTCCAATCCTTAACTCAAACCTATATCAAATTTAGATTTGGGTAAAAAAATAACTCAAAAATCTCTCCACTCCTTCGAGTTTTACCCAAATAAAAGGAGACTTTTCAAGATAATTTTGCACCTTTCAAATTTACAAGTCAGCCATTACTACAGATTTTACTGATTTATAAACTTAAATCTGAGTATGTCCATTGGATTGTTTCATATAAAAAAAAAAGCTTTAACACAAATTTTTACTCAAATTTGAGTAAAATTTTGAAGAAAGGCTAGAGATGGTCTAACCCACTACACACAAGTGACAAACTATTTCATTAAACTACAAAAATTTCGTATATCCATACATGCATATACTAATTGCTCATATCCCCCAATCAGTTGCTTCTCTCTGACCTTGTTTTTTGCAATCAATGAACAAAACCAAAAACCCAAAATCACAAATGACAAATATATATATATATAAACAAATTGAAGCATTAAAAGGCCATAACACACTATGCCCAAATTAGAGGGAGGGGGGGGGGGGGGGGTAGAGAGAGAGAGTGAAGAAAATTTAGAAAATTACTCGGCAAGATCGCCCAATTGACGCAAGATCCCAACAAGTCCAGCAACTGCAACACCATCGAGCACGGCTTTCGGATCTTCACCGTTTGCTTCTCTGTACAGCTCGGGCTGTCCCAAGCCGTACTGGTTCTTCACCTGAACCCGAACCAGAGGCATGTCTCTCTTTCTCTCTCTCACACACACACACACTCTCTCTAGATTTGAAGAAGATAGAGAGAGAAAGAGGTACAAACAACCAAGACCCACTTAATAAATTAACATGAATGAACGAACAGAGACATTATGAGTGCGAATGAAATGAAGAGAGAGAAAATGGGTGCTTGTAGAGAGAGAAAACGAGTAGGTGAAGGGATGGGAGCAGCTTAACTGCCGAGAGCGATATAGAGAGAGAAAGCTGAGCAGAGTTATAGACACATTATCTATATGTATATGTGTACTGGGTTTAAGATAGATTACGATATAGAGATCGAGGTAATCGAAGAGGACATTGCCAACTCTACAAGCCATTCCTCCATTTTTGAGAGAGAGAGAGAGAGGAGAGAGAGTGTGTGCGAACGGGATCATTGTATTCATTTCAGTGTGATTGTGAAAGGACGATAATGACCTTGGTGTTTGGGCAGAGTGACTTTTTAGGCCGGGAATTTGTGGGTTGGTTTGTTGTGAACTGACGAATTTGACCTTGGTATTTTAATGTTATGTTTTGCTGAGTTTTTTTTTTTTGATCAGAATGTTTTGCTGAGTTGGAGGTGTGGACCAGTGGTTTTCTATCACTTTTTAGAAATTATTTAGGATAAATTACACCGACTTCTCCTGAGCTTTTTGGCAAATGTAAGGTACTCCTTTATAGTTCCAATAATTATAATAATCTCTTTTATTAGTAATTTCTCTTATTTTATCTGATATTGTTAAATTTTTTTATTTTGTCAAATTAAAATAAATAGTGTTATTTTCTTAAAGTAAATAACCTTATTGTCATTCTTTTTAAAATAATAAAAAATGTTTTTAGATTGGGAGACGGGTTTGAAAGAAAATGACTTTACTATAGAAAAGAACAGTGTTTAACGAACAGTGTTTTTGGATTATTTTTTTATTTTAAATATATAATTTTTATTTAAATATTTTTAAAGGGTTATTTTAAATATTTTATTTTATTTTGTAAATATTTTAATTTTAATATTTTAAACTCAAAATTCAACTCTACACTTAAATCGTAACCACACACATAACTCAAAATTCAATTCGAAAATTATTTTAAAATCTCATAACTAAATACATAACTCAAAATTCCATATTACTTTCGAAACTCTACACACAAATTGTAGCCAAACACATAACAAAAAAATTAAAATATTTCAAAATATATTTATAAAATAAAATAAAATATTTAAAATAAAAATTATGTATTTAAAATAATTTTTTTTAATTTTTTAATATTTGTAAAATATTTTTAAAATATTTTTCAAAAATACAACACATAAATATATGAAATATAGTGCACATTAAAATAAATAAATAAATATTTAAAATATTTAAAAAAATACCCTAAAAAAATAAATCCAAAAAATTTCAAAATATAACAAAAAACTCTTTTCAAAACTTATAACCAAATAAATTTTTTCTTTTCAAAACTCATAACTCAAAATACGGCTCTACACTCAAATCATGATTCTAAAAATAATTTTAAAAAATAAAATAAAAAAAAATTAAATTTTTTTCTTTTAAAATAGAGTCTTGGAAAAAAAATTCTTTTAAAATAATATCAAAAATTTTCAAAACTTATAACTAAATACACAACTCAAAACTCAATCCAAAAATTATTTTTTCAAAACTCATAATCAAACACATAACTCAAAACTTAATTCAAAACTCAAAACCAAACTTTTTTCAAAAGTCTATTTTAAAAGAAATTTTTTTTACAAATTTTATTTTATTTTTTAAAATTATTTTTAGAATCATGATTTGAATGTGGAGTCGTATTTTGAGTTATGAGTTTTGAAAAGAAAAAAATTGTTTGATTATAAGTTTCGAAAGAGTTTTGAATTGTATTTTGAAATTCTTTGAATTTATTTTTTTAGGGTAAATATTTATTTTAATGTACACTATATTTCATACATTTATGTGCTATATTTTTTAAATATTTTAAATATATTTTTTAATTTTAAATATTTATTTTATTTTATTTTATAAATATATTTTTAAATATTTTAACTTTTTGTTATTTGTTTGGTTACGATTTGAGTGTAGAGTTTTGAAAGTAGTATGGAGTTTCGAGTCATGTGTTTGGTTATAAGGTTTAAAAATAATTTTTGAATTGAATTTTGAGTTATGTGTTTGGTTACGACTTGAATATAGAGTTGTGTTTTGAGTTTAAAATATTAAAATTAAAAAAATCAAAATATTTACCAAAATAAAATAAAATATTTAAAATAAAAATATTTAAATAAAAATTATATATCTAAAATAAAAAATAAAATTTTCTTAAATATTTTTTAATATTTAAAAAAATAAATTCAAAAAATGTCATTTTGTGGGTCAACAAAGGAATAAGAACAAGGGTAGTATCATCTTTTTGTGCTCAAAAGGAAGGGTAATAAGGTCATTGATGCTATGCAAGTAGTACCGTTTGTTCCAATTTGACAGAATAGGAGAATATGGAGAATGTCAGGTAAAGTATGAGAGGTTATTGTAATTATTGAAACTATAAGAGAAGTCTCTGTATTTGTCAGAAACCTCAAGGGAGGTCAGTGTAATTTATCCAATTATTTATTATAAAGGCTTGTTTTGAGAGGAAAAAAAAAAAAAAACTTATTCATTTATTTATTTATTGACATATTTTAAAAAATTGTGTCAAAAAATAAATAGACAATGTAATTTAAATAAGCCAATTCTTAAAAGAAAAATGATTTTTCCCCTGAAAAATCATTCCCTGAATCCCCCGTTTTTTTTTGTTCCCTCGTTTACATCTGAAGAGAGGGAAGATGAGAGAGAGAGAGAGAGAGAGAGAGAGAGAGAGAGAGGGAGAAAGAGAGCGGATAGGAAAGAGGGAAACAGAGAGAGAGAGGCCCTTCCATTCTGCCGTTTCAAATAGAGAGAGAGGGAGGCCCCTTCATTTCGCCGATCGCCCAGCCGATTATCGCAGCTCAACCGATCGTCGCAGCTCATCCGCCTCTGCCTCCGCCCGGCCGCCGTCGCCTCCGCATCTGCCTCTTTTTTCATCTTCTCTTCTTCTTCTTCTTCTTCTTTTCTGATTGAAAAAAAAAATAAAATAAAATAAAATTTCAAAACGACGAAATGACGTCGTTTTTTAATTCGGGGGGATTCGAGGGCCTCTCTTTCGAGCTACCAATCACTTCTATTCTTAAAATGACCCAAAATCATAAAGTATCTTCCTCATTAAAATAAATTAAAACATGTTTCATCCGTCTTTTCTTTTTTAAATTTTAAATTCAATGTGCTTGCGTATACCTTGACTAACAACCCTTCCCTTTCCTTCTAGCAATTTTTGTATATTGAAGGTATAGTAAATATGGGCATTTGTTGAGCCGGGCTGACATTATATAGTGGGTGTTTGGTGGGATTTTTTTAAGCCAACTTATGACTTTTGACTTTTAAAAAGTTATTTTGGATTGTTTAGTTAAATTTATTTCAAACAGTTTCTGATTCTAACAACTTATTTTAAGTCAAAAAAACTGACTATGAGAAACTGCTCACTTCTTATTTCTGATTATCAGCTTCTACTGTGGATATGTTAATTCACGGTTATACTCTTAGATTTTTTTATTTTTTATTTTTTAAAAAATAGAAAAAGACTCCAATAGACTATAAAATATTATTATTATTTTTTATGAGAAATGTACACAAGTAGTGAATAATAAAAAATAAAAGTTAATTGAAAAAGCTACTTCACAGCTTATTTAACAAACACTACTCAACAACTTAAATTTATAATCCAACAATTATACCAAACATATTAACAATTTCTGATTAAAGTCATAATCTATAATCTGTTAAACTATAATCTATAATCTGTTTTAACAGTTACACCAAACAGGACTATAGTAAAGAACTTTGTATTTGTTCAAGCTTGACCTAAGTTCAATCTAAAAATAATTAAAAATTCCAAATCCACTCAGTAAAAAAATTAAAATATTTCATAATTATTCAATCATACATTATATTTATTAAATAAATATACTGAAATCTTTATAAATTGAAAGATTTTGTATATAAATTGAAGAGTTTCTCAAATAAATTCAATCAAATATCACCACAAATATGGATTTCAATAAAATTAATAAAGATAAAATTTAGATCCCAAAAAAAATACATTTTTTAATATGTTATAATTTATTTATTTATTTGATATAGAGTTGGGTCGGGTCGAGTCGAATCGAATTCAAAATATAAATTCTAAACTCAGCTTATTAATATATCGGATTGAAAATGTTAGCTCAACCTAAGCCTATGGGCTAAAACAATCTTCTCAAACCTTAAATAAATAGGACAGGGCAAGGCAGGGCGAGGCAACGGACTGATGCCCACCCTTAGTGTGTTGCCATGAATATCTTTTTATTAAGAAAATGAGTGAAACATCCATTTCCAACTTTCTAATATATTTTTTCTTATTAGTTAAAATCCTTCAATAATATTGTCACAAAGAAATTTCTCTGTGAAAAAAAGAAATTTTTCTATGAATAATTGAAAATTTCTTTGTGAAGAGTTGAAAATTTCTCTATAACTTTGTGAAAATATTGAAGGACTTTAACTATTACAAAAATTGTCACATGTCATTTATCTTATAAAATTCTAATATTAGTGGCCTTAAACTAAAAATCTCATTTTTCTTTTGTGATCCACGTAATGAGAGATCTATTATATTTATATGGGGAAATTTTACATCAATATACAACTTCAAAAATAATTGCAAATTGATGATAAATTTTATCAATATTAATAATTAAAATTATAAAATTTCTCATACATATGTAATAAATTTTTGAAGATCCCACTGTGGGATAATTTGCCCTATTTATATTAAGGGTTTGGTCTCTCTCAAGTTGGACATCTCAACTTGAGAAAGTGTTTGGACTTGTTGTCCATTTTTTTTTAAAACAAATATAATTATTGATGTCTAATCATTTTAATTTTTTACATGAATATTCCATTTAACGAATCCTAAAAATGAAACGATTTAGATTATCGAAATCGGTCCAAAAATGAGCCTACCAAGCTCAAACACTTTCTCAAGTTAAGATGACAACTTGAAAGAAGCTAAACCGTTATATTAATACTTTTTTTTTTATATTTATTTTATAAAAATCCCTTATATTAATACTTGGGTCATCTTAAGATCCTACTTATATTTTTATTTTTATTTGAGTAGAAGTTCCATTTGATATAGAGTATTCTAAGGTTATGTTTTGTTTTCATAATTAAGTTGAGTGGGACTATGAGTATAATAAGACCGAGTGAAGAGATTATTAGTATGATAGTATTAGGTTAGAAATATAAGATAAATTATGTTTTTTGTGTAAGTAATATAGTAATATTATTTTGTTGGGATTAAATCTATAAATTTACGTAAAAATTTCCCAAAATATAAATTTACATAGTTGTTACTTTGTAATTTTTGTAAAGTGGGGATATAATGATATTTTCATCTCTAATCCTATAGGATTGGATTGTGAAACCCAACCACCGATGGAATTGCTAATACCAATTCCCCCACTTGCAGGGAATTCGTAATCTTATAGCATTGTTGCAAAACAAACATGATTTATGTTAGACTCACCAGCCTGTTAGTCCACCACTTTCAAATTAAAGCATACATGGCCTAATGGTTGAACTCAAATTTAAATATAAATTTGAGTAAAAGTTGGTAAATGACACAAACATAAATTTAGAAGGTGTTATCACAAATTGCTTTTGAAAATTTGAGTAAAAAATATGGGATCTCCCTTTATTTTGGGTCAAAATTTGAGTAAATTTTGTAAAATTTATATAAGTTTGAATAATGAAATTGAGAAAGACTAGGAACATTTTTAGTCAAATTTAAATTTGATATAAGTAAAAAGTAAGAATTAGAGAATACTCATGGGGGGCAACATAGAGAAATTCAATTTATTACTTTAATTTAAACTTAAATCAAAATAAATAAATAAAATGCATAATGAAAGAGAAAGAGGTATATAATGATTGGAGTTTCTGGAAAATGTCATTTGTTTAGTATAAAGCTCATCCTTACTTATCACATTTATGTTTAGTGTAATTTCATCAAACTAGTGTTATCATGATAAGGAGAGGAAGGTTATATATTTAGAATACCTTTAAATTGTAATTTAATAAAATTGACTCTATTTAGTTTTAGTTTTTAGAATTCAATTTTTAGAAAAATTTTACTTTTTAGTTTCCTTATTTTTTTGTTTTTATTGAATTTTTAAAAATATGTTAAGCAATTTTTTTAAAATTTTAAGACATACCTAACATAAATACATTTAAAAAGTATAATATTTGTGAATTTTTTTACTAAATACCAAAAATACAAAAAAAAATAAAAAAATAAAAATTTAGTATATTTTTTATATTTTGTGTATTTATTAATTATTTAAAATATTTTTTCACGAATATTTTACTATTTAGATATATCTAAGTAAGGTGCATATAATAAAGTAAAAAAATTGGTTGAAATTTAAAAAATATTCACTAAAAAAAAAAAATCCAAAAAAAAAAAAATTAATTTAAAAAAAAACTAAATTAAAAAAACTGAAATTAAACACATTAATTTTTATTTTATATCAAATAAAGGGGGAGTTAAGATTGCCTTGTCCCTGAAAACTTATGATTATTAGATAAACGACATAACACAGCATACCTATGTCAGTAAGCAAAGTGTTGGACAATCTTCATTATATTTAAACGTTTTAATTCTATTGTGTACAAAATAACAATTAGAATTTAATTCTATTATGTACAAAACAACAATTAGAATTTAAAGAAATAAAGAAAATGAGAGAATTTGTTTGATTACAAAAATCAAACTCAAAATAAAAATAAATAAATAAATAAAAACAGATTTTATTTTGTTACAAAAACAAAATTAAAATCTGATTTAAATAAACAAATAAAAACAGAATATAATTTAGCAACTTACTTGGTTAAATTCTTCGAATAACTTTCTGATCAAGTCCAGTGTTTAACACTGTGTCCTTAAGACAGATTCGTCCTCTCCACGGTGCTTTCAGAAATTTGGACGTCTATCTCCCAGGATGAAATGATTTTGTCAACAATTAAATGCAGCACTACAATTTAATTGTTCGGCGAACACACTAAGTGTTTACACTCTTTCTTTCAGAAATAAAATGCAGCAATATGGCAGAGATTTAAAGCAGAAGATGGAGTACGGAAATTGGTGTGTAAATCCAAATGGGAGGCTGGCCTATTTATAGATGTAAAGGTGGCTGTTGGATTTGAATTGAACAGGTATGAAACTTGTTGGGTTTGAAATTTAAACAGATTTGAATCTGTTGGGTTAAATATTCAAACAGATAAAAAACGGGAAGGGCCCTGTTTGGATGAACAAAAAATCCAAACCAGTTTAATTCTATTTGAAAACGGGAAGGGCCTTATTTGGATGAACAGAAATTCCAAACTAATTTAATTTTGAATTCTGGATTAAATTCAAATGTTTTTGGCCCAAAAAGATTAATATTGGGCTGAATAAGCCCAGGCCCAGCCAGCCCGGACGGATTGACAGCGGTGCACGTGTGGTGATTTTTGAGTCCAATGGGTCTAGCCCATTTTGCCCATAACCTCTCCCTCTAAAACACTTGGGTACCCCTTGGGGCACACCCCAAGTACCAAACCCAAGCCTTATAAACCCTTTAAAAACCTCCCACCAAATCAATGTGGGACAAGCCTTATTCAAGCAATAAGGAATTTCCACAAAAACTTCATTTCCATGGAGTACACTTTGGCTTCAATTTCCCATTCACTCGGTAATGGTTTTAAGCAACCAAATATACCACGTGAATCACAACGCGGCATAGAACGCGTTACCACTTTAACCCGTGTAAAATGACGCACGGGGCCCACCTAAAAATTAGACCAAACTTAGGATAAAATTCTGATTTTACCTAGAATTTATAACCATTTCCAACACAAAGTTGACTCATGATCTTGACCATTAATATATATATATTTATATGCATAAATAAATTTTTGTTTTGGTTTAACTTGATTTAGCAGCCTGGAATCTTAGTTACCATTCACTTAATCCAATATTCATATTAAAATAAAACTTGTTCAATCAAATAAAATCTTTGTATTGATTGTGCAGCTTGCTTCCTCTTTTTTAGGTCCGTTTTTTATACAATTTTGTTTTTTTTAATTAAAGACATACTGTCATCACATCCCACTACTATTTTTTTTTGGGGGGTTAATTTTTTTGCACTTATATAAAATTAAGGATGATAGTTGATGGGGACCCTTGCATCAAAACCATCACCATCCAATTTTGTAAATTTGGTTTAAAAAGAAGAAAATAATAACGAGCCATATATACAAGAGAAAATCGATACATCAGCACGTTAATGTGTACTATAATCATATTTTATAATCTATTTTTTCTAATTAAAAATGGTTATTGATTGTTTATGATACCAAGTTCATGATAGGATCCAAATGCTAGATGGTTGTTTCTCTTCACCCCTCTCTTTTTGGGCACATTATATTTGTTGTATAGAAGAAGGTTTTTTTTTTAATTATTAAGAAATGTCCAATAACTCTGTTAGTAACAGAGTTTTTATTTTATTTTTGATCTGAGTAACAATCAGAGTCAAACACTTGAAAAACTTGTAAACTATGAGGTGAGGTAGAGTTGACAAAAGGTTGTTGAACCAAAGAATAAACTATTTGCATTAAGATCCACTTAAAACATTTGTAAATTAACTGGGAGAAGGGGTACTGCTGCCCCTTTGTGGGAGGTCTTTTCAAGTATTTTTTGATAATCTGAACCTTTTATATTGTAGAGTTCGTCAAGAATATTATTTATGTAAAAAATTAAGTTAATTAGATATTCATAACCCTATGATTAAGTCCTAATTATTTTTAAAAATTTATGAAAGTTATGTTAACCATTAATTTTTCTAGAAACAAATGTGCTTTGATTATAGGGCTAAAGATATCCAATCAATTTGATTTTTTATATGGGTTCAGATCATCGAAAAACACTCGGGACAATCTCTCACAAAGAGCATAATAGTAATTACTGTGCCTTAAGGCATAACAGTACTCCTCCAAATTAACTAGGGCAAATTTCATTTTACCTAGTCAACATGAGTAAATGATCTTCTTATCATTTAGGAATAAGTTTTTTACTTTTTATAGTTTGTAGGCCAAAGTGCACTGTGAAATTGATTCAAAAATAAATAAATAATTGTGTGAGTGCTTTTCCGATCACACTACCCGTATAGTAATTCAGCTGTAGAACACTGGTAGAATAGATGACACCCTGCTATCCTGCACAGAAAGAAAAGGCTCCGGCGGTGGTTCTTCCACCCGGGGGCACTCCGACGATCAAGTCAGTATATCTCTCAAAGATAATCAATTATTTAACTCACAAGCTTGAGTATAAAAAGCATACCTTAGACCCACGGGGGTGCCTCTCTTTTATAGTTTACTTAATCTTAGTCCTACTAGAAGCCTGACTTCTATGGACTCCAATTTAGTGCTTACTTTGGATTTCTCAAGAGATAAGGATAATCTCCCTAAGAATATTACCCTTATCCATCCTGAAGTCTTTCTTCATCTTAGGACTCTTGTCCCTTATCCACTTATCTCGGATTCCGGTATCTTCGGAGATAACCTCGGCAACTCCGAGATCACCTCGGCATAACTACCACGACACGTGGCACCTCGGCTGACACGTCGGCATCACCTTGCCACGTGGTGGTGCTCAGAAAATATATCCCCACAACTGCCCCCTAGGTTCTATTACCTCGGCATTCTGAGGTGATGGAACCTATATCGTTCCTCTCTCCAGTACGTCGGTATAAGAATTCTTCAGCCGAGATCATTCATTTCAGGCCGACATGTCTTCTTTCAAGAACAATAACTCAAGTGAACTCCTTCTTGTGCATGAGCTGTCATGCATCACTTTTCAACTGTTTTTACTTACGTGTTTTATCCTTATTGGATCATGTCTTATGACGCGCTTGTAAACCACGTCTTTTCCTGTGTGCGCCGTCTGACGTATGCGTTACTCTAAGCGCATTAAATGCTTCTATTTTGCCGCCGTTTCAAGTTTTTGACAAAACTTGTTTTCCCTCTTTTTGCCTCTTCACTTTGCGCTTTGATTTACTTGCTTTTTCTCTCTCTAAGCTCTTTCTCTCGAATCCGCCATTGCTCAAGCTCCAAGCTCTGCAACTTCATTCGTCTTTCTGGTGAAGCTCTCGCTACTCAGTCACTTCTGTAACCGTCGTCTGTCTTCGGCGAACTTTATTTTGGCCTTACTTTGCCTGGTAAGGCTCTGTTCCTTTCTCAATTCTTCTATGTTCTTTGCTTACTTGCTGCCATTACTGCTTTGTTCAAACCTTCGATTTACTGAACTATTCATCTGGATGTGTCTATTCCATGATCTTGCTTATGTCTTGAACACTCGTACTGTTTCACCACTTTCTTGCCACTGTTCTTGACCCTGTATTTCTTGTATTTTTTATACTTTTGAGAGCCCCACCTCTGTTCTTGATTTCTGAAACTTCATTCTTATTTCTCTGTTTTCCAGATTTGCGCTTTCAATCTTCGTTTCCATAGATTTAGGTTTTGGGATTTGTCTGTAGATTTCACCAATCCTTAGGATAAACTGAAACAACCCTTACCGGCATTTACCTAGGGTTTTTCCAAGGTTCCAAAAAACCCTTTAAGAACATCCTCTTTCTGAAGTCGAATACCTTTACGCCGACATCATGGGCATGTGGAAACATAGGACAGATACCTTAACTAAACTTGAGTACTTTAGGCGAGAGTTCGCCATTCCTGCCGATGTCCATCTGAGGCTGGCTGGGGATGATGACTCTATCATGCCCACAGATAATTCGATGCCCTTTCCCATTGTAGCTTTTACTGAATGTGGACTCCCGCTTCCACTTAATCCCTTTTTTCGCGAAGTTCTCCACTACTATAAGTTGAACCCCATGCAACTTACCATCAACTCTTATCGAGTGATTAATGGTATCATAGCCTTAGCCAAACAAGAAGATGCTAGGATCACCTTAGCTGATATCCAATACTGTTATACCATGTGTGCCCTCAATTTGAAAGAAAAAGGCTACGTCTATTATCTTAAGCCGAGGTCCACAGAGTTCAAAATTGTAGCCGACCTCCCAGACTCCAACAAGGGGGCTGGAGATGACTACTTCATTACCTCGGGAAATTGGGAGTTTGCCCCAGAAGAGGCTGCCCATCTCTACCCTCTTCCTCGATCAGTTAAAGAGGGCAAGGGTAAGAGCCCAGTGTCAACACTTAGTTGTTTCTTTTCAAATCTTCAATACTTTGTCTGTTTCTAATGTCTGTTCTTCTTGCAGATGTTCGTAAGCCACCGAAAAGCTTTCGCCAGTCCTACGTCCCCAGTAAGGATTTGAAGAAACTTTTGGACTTGCCAGTCCAGAAAAGGAAAGCGCCTTTGCTTCTTAACTTTATTCCAACATACAAGTCGATTTTGCCCGACATCCCTAGAAGAAAAAAGAAGAAAAGCCTTTCTCCACCTTCTACCACAACCCAAACTGTGTCTGTATCTCGAACAGACCAAGGATCAACATCGGATCCAGCTGATCAGCCATCAACTTCGGCTCCATACTTGATCCCAATACCTGAATGGAAACGGCGGCGCAGACTTGTCCGAACTGCTGAGATGGGTCGCCCAAAACCTGTTGCTGAAGATCTCTTAGTCGACCTCCCTACCGATGTTAATGCTCAACCATCGCAAACCATGCCCCCGCCGAAGCCGAAAAGAACCAAGAAAGCTCAACCAAAGGTTAAAGTAACTCAGGTTGAATCTGAGGACACTTTACTTATCTCCAAACTGGCTGAGAGCGACAAGTCTCAACCCTCTGCTGGGAAGAGGCGTGCAGAAACCCAGTCATCAGAATCCACAAAATCAAAGAAGCCGAGGTCATCGTCTGCGACGACCTCGGGGTCAAAAATACCAAAAGTCCCATGGATGCCTGAAATCACTCTTGAAGATAAGCCCGTTTTTGCCAATGACAGTGCCGATGACATTAATGTCGGCGTAGCCCTTAGTACTGCTCTATTGCTCCCAGACGATCTCGAACGGAATGCCAAGATGAGTGAGTACGAGAACTATGCCCTCATGCTTCAACATTCCGTTCAAGTAAGTCTCTTTACTTGGTAATTTGTCTTTTTGTTCTTTTTCCATACTTGTAAAATTCTTAATGACTCTTGCCTTGTATTTTTCCAGGCCATTCAGCATGCTCATTCATTCTCCATCCAATCTTTTGAGAATAGGGAGAAGTTGTCCGACATGAAGAGGGAGTTTTCTGCCCTTCAAAAGATTAATAAAAGTCTCCAATCAAAAATGAAGAAGTTGGAGGACCAGGCTGAGGCTGCTCTCAAAGCTCAGACTGAAGCCGAGGAGAAGGCCGAATCTGCCGATGCTATAAAGAAGGTTGCTGAATTGCAGAAAAAATAGGCCGAGGAAAAAATGTCTCAAGTTGAAAAGGAGCTTCAGGAGGCCCTGGCTACTAAAGATGCCGAAATCAAGGCGGCCGATGAAAAGGCTTACGCTCAGGGTATGGCCGATGTCACTGAGGAATATAAATTACAAGTCAGGCAGGCATGCAACAGGGGCTTTTCCCTTGGTTGGATGTCCCTTGCCAAAAAACTTAATGTTCCTGAGGATTCGCCTCTGAGAAAGGTCGACGCCATTCCTCTTCATTTTCCTCCACCTCCACCAGTTCAATCTCAAGATGAATCTGAGTCTGAATTTGAAGACGAAGATAAGGATGATGATGAGGCTTTGGTAAGGAAGCCCAAGGACGCGACTGGGACCAAGTCCCCTCTTCAAGATGATCAAGTCCTAGACTTGACTCATGAGGAGGAGGAGGAGAAGATTGTCAAGGAGGCTACTCCTAAGCAAGCATCATCTGACGTTCCTCCAGCCGACAAAAGTATTGACAAAACTCTTGCAGAAATTGACGCTGAGCTGGCGGCAGAGAAGGTTACTGATGTGGTTCCGCAAGAATCTTCCGAGGTCCTAACCCATCCCGCTGCTGATGCTGAAAAATCCTAATTCCGATGTCTTTCTTTTCTTTTCTTTTGTACTTTTTTGTTCTAAAAACAATGCAAGCTCCTTACATGGTCGACGTGCCCTTGTTTTCTGTTGAATGCTTAACATAACTTTCTTTCTCTGAATACTTGTACCTCTATCTTCTCTTGATTGCTTCTGGATGATTCTATACTTAGAATATTTTGTATGCCTTTAATATTCTTTCTTTTTTGTGCAATCTTCTCGGGGTTACATACCTCGGGTATGATAACTGCAAGTTTTACTTTGGCAAGATACTATCCTTGTAAATTACTACAAATTTCAACAAGTGTTAGATAATGATCTCTTTCTATCTCCAACTTGTAAATTGCTACAAATTTCAACAAGTGAGGATAAGGAATCATCTCGGCTTAACTTCAACTTGTAAATTGCTACAAATTTCAACAAGTGAAGATAAGGAATAATCTCAGCTTAACTTCAACTTGTAAATTGCTACAAATTTAAACAAGTGAAGATAAGGAATCATCTCGGCTTAACTTCAACTTGTAAATTGCTACAAATTTCAACAAGTGAAGATAAGGAATAATCTCGGCTTAACTTCAACTTGTAAATTGCTACAAATTTCAACAAGTGAAGATAAGGAATAATCTCAGCTTAACTTTAACTTGTAAATTGCTACAAATTTCAACAAGTGAAGATAAGGAATAATCTCGGCTTAACTTCAACTTGTAAATTGCTATAAATTTCAACAAGTGAAGATAAGGAATAATCTCGGCTTAACTTCAACTTGTAAATTGCTATAAATTTCAACAAGTGAAGATAAGGAATAATCTCAGCTTAACTTCAACTTGTAAATTGCTACAAATTTCAACAAGTGAAGATAAGGAATAATCTCAGCTTAACTTCAACTTGTAAATTGCTACAAATTTCAACAAGTGAAGATAAGGAATAATCTCGGCTTAACCTCAACTTGTAAATTGCTACAAATTTCAATAAGTGTTAAGCGTCTTTGTATTCTTTCTGCCCCCAATGTGAACCTGAGTTCCACTTGGGTTCTCATTATTCATATCTTCCAGAAATAATATTTTATATCTTTATCAGTCACATGTGTTGAAGAATTCTGAAAAGATTTTATTGATGACATCGGCCAAAAACAATGCATATCTAATGATAGAAAATTTTCAAATTACAAGTGTTCCAGGGTCTAGGCAATGCTTTGCCCTCATTATCTTCAAGCCGATAGGCTCCATTGCCTAATACCGAAGTGATTTTGTAGGGTCTTTCCCAGTTTGGGCCAAGCTTGCCCTCTCTGGGATCCTTCTTGTTGCCGACGACTTTTCTCAGGACTAGGTCGCCGACTTGAAAATCCCTTGGATTGACCTTCTTGTTGTAAGCTCTGGCAAGCTGTTGCTGGTATGCTATGAGCTGAATTGCAGCTTTCTCTCTTCGTTCTTCCAAAAGATCCAGATCTCGGGCTAAGAGTATATCATTAGTCCCATTCTCAACTCCCTGGGTTCGGATCCCTGGGATGCCGACTTCTAGTGGAATGACTGCTTCTGTGCCATAAGCCATGGCAAAGGGGGATTCTCCTGTTAATCTTCTCGGCGTAGTCTGATATGCCCAAAGCACGTTGGGGCAATTCGTTTGCCCACTTTCCTTTTGCTGCCTGCAGCCTCTTCTTTATTCCATCCAAAATTACTTTGTTGGATGCTTCTGCTTGCCCATTACTTTGGGGAAAACTTGGTGTTGAAAAGTAATTCTTGATCTTGAATTTTGCACAAAAGTTTTTGATGAGTTTGCTGTCAAACTGCGTTTCGTTGTCGGCAACTATAGCTCTTGGAATCCCAAATCTGGTGATGATGTTTCTCCATGTAAAGTTCTTGACATCCACATCTCGGATTTTGGCAAGAGATTCTGCCTCTATCCACTTCGTGAAGTAATCTGTTGCTACCAGCAAGTATTTTCTCTGCCCAGTTGCCTGGGGAAGTTGCCCAATAAGATCCATGCCCCATTGGGCAAATGGCCAAGGGCTGGATACTGGATTTAGGTCAGCAGCTGGCTGGTGTATCAAAGGTGCAAACCTTTGGCATTGTTCGCACTTTTTTACGTATGCTTCTGCATCTTTTTGCATGTAGGGCCACCAATACCCCTAGGTAATGGCCCTGTGAGCTAGTGATCTGCCCCCAGCGTGGCTTCCACAAACTCCTTCATGAATTTCATATAAAAAATCCTCAACCTGCAAAGGGTGTACGCACCTTAAAAGGGGTCCAGTGAAGGACCTTCTGTAGAGGTGTCCGTCCGCTGTCAGACTGAATCGTGCCGACTTTAATCTGACTTTGTGTGCCTCCTTGCGGTCTTCTGGCAACTTTCCTTCTTTTAGGAATGCAACAATTGTATCCATCCAGCTTGGTCCCATGTCCACACACATTGCTTCTTGCTCTGTTTTCGGTGGTTCTATGCTCGGGCCCGACAAATAATCAATCATTATTGTTCTTGTTTTTCCAGTTTGTATTGAACTTGCCAGGTTCGCCAATGCGTCGGCGTGGCTGTTATCATCTCGGCTGACCTGAAGTAGTCGGCAGTTCTGAAATAAGGCTGCCAATCTGATGACTTCTTTTGCATATGCCGACATCCTCTCGTCTCTGGCTGCGAATTCTCCTGTTGATTGGTTAACAATAAGTTGTGAATCACAAAAGACTATTACCTCATCAACTTCTGCTGCTGCTGCCAGCTTCAGCCTTGCAATTAGTGCTTCGTATTCTGCTTCGTTGTTTGAGGCCTTGAACCCTAAACGGATGGATTGTTCTACTATTTCTCCATCTGGAGATATCAGTAGTACTCCTGCCCTCGCTCCTTGCCGGTTTGAACTTCCATCGACAAACAGTCTGAAGGAATCACCGATGTAGATGCTGCAGGTCTAAGTTTTTCCTTCCTTTGTTCTTTTGCCTTTGGCTGGGCTTCTCCTTGCTTGCTTGGACAACGTTTATCTTGGCTCAATGGAGCCTGATGTTCGATGGATTCCGGGGTGAACTCGGCCACGAAGTCGGCCAAAACTTAGCCCTTAATTGCTATTCTCGGCCTGAACTCCAGGTCATACTGGCCCAAAGCCACTGCCCATCTTGCTATTCTTCCAGTTAAGTCTCCTTGCTGCAACAAGGGTTTCAGAGGGTGCTCTGTTAGCACTACAATCTTGTGCGCCTGAAAGTAGTGGTTCAACTTCTTTGAAGCCATCACTAAGGCCAGCATTAATTTCTCTAGTGGTAGATACCTTGTTTCTGCGTTGGCCAAGGTTTTACTTACATACTAAACAGCCTTTTGCTCCTCTTTTTCTTCTCGGATTAACACCGCACTTACTGTGTGTTCTGAAACTGCTAAGTACAAAAACAGTTCTTCCCCAGGTTCAGGTGTTGAGAGGACTGGAGCCGTAGTCAGATACTTTTTTAGGTCGGCCAACGCGGCCTCACATTCCTCTGTCCAAAGGAAATCTGTGGCTTTCTTTACCAGGTTGAAGAAAGGTTTGCATTTGTCTGACCTTCGGCTTATGAACCTGTTTAGGGCTGCGGCCCTTCCGGTAAGCATCTGTACCTGTTTTTCCCATGTCGGGCTCTGTAAGTCTAGGATGGCCTTGATCTGATCTGGGCTGGCCTCAATGCCCCTTCTTGTCACCAGGTACCCCAAGAACTTCCCAGATCCAACTCCAAACGCGCACTTCGATGCGTTGAGTCGGAGCCGATATGTTTTGAGGATTTCAAAGACCTCTTTTAGGTCGGAAAGATGACCCCTAGGCTCCTTGGTCTTTATGACCATGTCATCGATGTAGACTTCTACTGTTTGGCCAATCAAGTGTCTGAACATCTTGGTTACCAACCTTTGGTAAGTTGCCCCCGCGTTTTTTAGCCCAAAGGGCATTACTCTGTAACAGTATAGGCCTTTTGGGGTGATAAACGCTGTCTTTTCTTCATCTGGGGGGTATATGGCTATCTGGTGGTACCCCCTGTAAGCATCTAGGAAGCTCATCCTTCCATGTCCAGATGTGGCGTCCACCAACTGGTCAATCTTGGGTAGAGGAAAGCTGTTTTTGGGGCAAGCTTTGTTTAGGCTTGTAAAATCTACACAGACCCTCCATTTACCGTTCTTTTTCTTTACTACCACAGTGTTTGATAGCCATGCCGGATAATTGACTTCTCTGATGGCCCTGGCCTCCAGAAGTCTGTCTACTTCCTCCTCCACTACTTCAACGTGCATCAACATCGGTCTTTTGGCTCGCTGTATTACAGGTTTGGCTGACCTGTCGACGTTCAGTTTGTGGCATGTGACCTCGGGGTCAATGCCAGGCATCTCATAAGGTGTCCAAGCAAACACCTCAATGTTTGTTCTTAAAAAAGCTTCTAGCTCTCTTTCATCTTCTTCGGCTAAGCCCGAGCCGAGAAGAAAGAAGCGTTCTTCATCGCCCTCCTGGACGAGGATTTTTTTCAGTGCTTCTTCACTTTTCTCGGTAGGCTCCTTGCCGATATCATCTAGGACCTCCATGTCCTTGTCTTCGATTTCTGCCTTCTCTGGCTCTCAGATGTTGCAGGTTGATTTCATTGCTGCCATGGAGCAAGTTTTTGCCTGCAGTTGATCTCCTCTGATTTCTTCAATCCCAAGCTCTGTTGGGAACCGCAATAGTTGATGCAATGTTGAGGGAACTGCCCCCATTGCATGCAACCATGGCCTTCCCAAGATGATGTTGTATGGCGAGGTGTAGACACCTCATTTTTGACCGTCCTCAAGACTTGGACGTCACCGTTTGAACACTTGGTGATCATCCATGTTCGTGTTCGTCTTGAGTTCTCGGAGGTTTCGGCCGCGCGCCTTGCCTCAAGACCTCTCGACTTCTGTTTTTGCTTCTGAGGGCAGTGAATGGCTTGATTGGACATCCCCACGCCTCACCGGCCATGGCTTGAGGCCACCGGCCCTGTTTTCTTGCCACCGGCCATTGGTGATGACCGGTCGGCACTATTGGTGGTCGGTTGGCACCTTTGGTGGCCGGTCGGCACCTTTTGCGGCCGGTCGACATTGTGTTTGGTCGGTCGGCCACTGATTTTGGTCAATCGGCCACTTTTTCTGGCCAAGCCCTTTTCTTGGGGACGTTTGAACCTTTTAAACCTTGGTTTTAGCTTCTTGAGGAAGCTTGAACCTTTTGAACCCTTGGTTTTAGCTTCTTGAGGAAGCTTGAACCTTTTGCATCCTTATTTTAGCTTCTTGAGGAAGCTTGAACCTTGTGAACCTTTTTTCAGCTTCTTGGAGAAGCTTGAACCTTTTTAGCTTCTCCAAAAAGCTTAAACCTTTTTAGCTTCTCTAAGAAGCTTGCACTTTTCTAGCTTTTCCAAGAAGCTTGCACCTTTCTAGCTTCCAAGAGAAGCTTGGACTCTTCTTCCTCTATAAAAGAAGAGCTCATCTTCCATTGCAAGGGTTCCAACAATTGGTCTAAGGCATACAAGAGTTGTATCTCTCTATATCTCTACATCCAAGCTCCATAAGTGTTAGTTCTTGACCCCTTTACACACCACCTCACAACCACACACTTCCTCCATCACTCTAAGGTTCTTGGAGCTAGTTTTCAGAGGTTGAAGGCCTACATTTCTGGTCCATAAGCTGCTGGAGCTTCTTGGCTACAAGGGTAACACTTCTTATCATCTTTATTCCCCGTTTTTGCACACACTTTTAGCCTATCTTGCATGCTGTTTTGGGCTTTGTCATAAACTGAAAAAAGTCTTATTTTGAGCTCCTTTTGAAGTTTGTTTAAGATCACTTTTGTGTTTGGGATTGCTTACCCCCTCTTAGGCCTTGTTTGGCCTAATTTTGTGCTATTTTTGGTGAGCTCCGGGACCACCTTGTTTAGGCCTCCTCACCATTGAAATCTTGAGGGATTTCAGTGGTGAGGATGGTGGTTTAAGGTCCTAAGAAGGAGAGGGCCATCCCCTCTCTTTGTTGTCTTCAAAATGTGCCATTTTAGCCTCATGTGTAAGCACCATTCTTGAGTTCATGTTGGCCATGTCGTAAGTGTTATTTGTGCTTATTTTGCCATGTTATAGCACTGTTTTAAGTTGGTTTAGACACACCATGCATGCTTAGCATACTTGTCTTGCAATGCCATGAAATTGCCTTAACATGCTTTGTGCTTTGAGCCTTGTTTCTAGCATGATTTTGGCTTAGTTTTGTGAAGCTTTTATGCATATTTTGGCATGATTTAGGTCTTATTTTGGTTGTTTGGATCATCCATGACTTGCTTTGTATAGCTACCATGCAATCTAGCTTGTATGCTTTGAGTGTTGGCTCCTCTACCATGCTCTATTTGCATCATTTCAGTGGTTTGGCACCATTAGTTATGATATTTCAGTCCTTGCTCCATGCTTGTATGCTTGCATTTGATGCCCCTTTAATGCTTTAAAAGGTTGGTGTTTCATGCCCCATGTTTGGACCTTTGTGTATGCTTCCTTGTGTAGGCCATTTAGATGCCATCTAAGTGTGTTTTGGGCCTTGTCTCGACCTACATTGGGATTGTTTTGAGTCCCCTCGGCCCTTTGGGACTTGCTTCATATAGCCATGGTTTAAGCCCCTTGGCTTGCCTTGAGTTTCGGACATAGTAGCATGCCTTGCTTGAATTGATAGGTTGATTTGGCATCATCCCTCATGTATTTTTCAGAGTTTAATGTGCTTGCCATTTGTCCATAATAGTCTCTTTTGAATGTGTTTAAAAGTTGCTTCTTTGTGCTTAAGTGTTGGACCATGTGTGCATGCATGTTTGTATGAACATTCACCCTCATTTCCATAGCATTTGGCCACTGTTTTGGGCTTATTTAAGAGTTGCCCAAATTAGCCTAAGTCCACCTTTTGCATGTTGCTCAAATGTTGTTACATTGCTTCATGCCTTGCTTGCTTGTTTGCTTAGGTTGTGTGCCTAATGTACATTACTTGCTTGCATGCTCATATTGCATATTTAGCTCACATGCTTAGGTTGCATTTGGCATGCATGCATGCCTTGCCTCTTGAATCACCATGATTGAGGTTGGGTTCCTTATGTGTTTGTGTGCATTACGTTTGACATTAAAATGCACAACTTGGCTTCTTGGGCCATCACGCATTGAAATGTGCGATTGGTGGTCCGAGGGTTGAGCACCATACTCCTTTGAGTCTTAAACATGATATGGAGTGTGGTTGTGCAAACATTTGCTTTAAAATGCATTGCCATGCCTTGTCTGTCCTCTGCTGTTGTCAAAACAGGTTTCTGCAGGAAGAATTGGTCGGCCGGCCATCTCTATTGCCGACCGACCAAACATATTTGGCCGAGAGCTCAATTAATGGTCGATGGCCATCCTACCATGGCCGGTGATGTTCCCTCTGGCCGGTGGTGTTCCCCAGTGCCCATAGAGTGTTTCTTGGGATTTGTGCAAATCTCAAAGGAGCAGAGCAGGGTAAACAGAAGCAGCTTGTGCATGGCGACGGATTTCCGAGCAAACCCGAGCACGCGTGCATTTGGACCCTCTTCCGAGGCCTTTTACTGCTTTCTTAGCTTAGTTAATTTGCTTAACTAGTTAAGTGGTCTGTAATATTTAATTAGCTTGTAGGTTAATTGATTTGTATTATTCTTTTGGTCCCTCCGAGCGAGGGCGAATTTGTAATAAGTGTGGGTGCGTGTGTGCATGCCTTCCAACCCCCACTTCTTTCTCCCTTTTACTTACCTACTTTTGATGGTTAGTATTAGGGCATATTTAAACTAGCATACCTTATGCTATGCATGCGTGCATCCATACATTTGTCTTGCATGCACCGGGCTCGGCGCATCATACTAACTGCATTGTATTTCAATTCCAAGTTGAATACGTGTTAGTTGTTGCATTTCACATGCCATCCATAGATTAGCCGAGCCTATTCTAGCTGCATCCTGCATGTGTTGCATTAGCCATCTTAACATGAACTAGGATCATGCATATGATTACTAACTAGTTTCTGTTTTGACTTGGAGTACTAGGTAAGCTTTTATGCTTCAGCATACCGCATGCGTGTGAATGTTGTCATAATAGCATGATTACCATGAGGCTAGCTGCTTATGTGATATAACTGCCTGAATGCCTGTGGGTGAAGGTTGAGTTATTTAAATTGGAACAATACATTGAAGGCGAGTTTTAAGCCCATTTGAGAGTGGCAAAACTATATTTTCCAAAGCCCACTTGAGGGTGGCAAAATTCATGTCTTAGCCTACTTGCGGGTAGCACCATCAAACCATTTTCAAACAAACAAACATGAAATGATTTGTTCTAATTTAGGCGACTTAGTCTATACTTGTTTGCTGTGCGCATCACGTAGTAAATCTAGGCTAATAACCAGAATAAAAACGCATAATGTTTTCAAAACAAGATATTATGGTTAGTAGAGGCCGATCTTTGATCGGGCGAGCGGGGGGTGCTCATAGCTGACCTTCCCCAATCGTACCCAAGTTCCAAAGCCGAGGCAACTTTGGTGATGACGGACACGTGGCCTTAGGCAAACGAGTCAGGGTTTCCTAAATTCCCCCATAATAAATATTTAGGTGGCGACTCTGTATCTGGCAAAGCAGTCCATGTTTGACACTTCTTTCTAAAAATCTGTTTTCTCAAAACGATTTGCCGGATTTGGACTCTTTGGTTCAAATTTAGAACCGTGACAATTTGAGTCCTGAACTGTAGTAGACCCACAGACGAACCGAACGGGAGTCATCCACTTGGGGCGTTAGGGACGTCTACAGTTTCTGGCGACTCTGCTGGGGAGATTAGAGAGCTTGACTCGAACTCGTGATATCTTGTTTTGATTTCACTTATGTGTTTCTTTGCATTGCATGTGCATTGGTGCGCCTAGGACACCGTGTTGGCCATCTGCTATTCCTGAGCGGTTTGCCGGAGGCTTGACTTTGTCAAAGCATGCCATAAGGCTGACCGGTTGCGGGCTCTGCCAGTATGGGAACACAAACCCCGGTTTTACCGGGGCACCCTTTTTGACCATTCGACCTAGTGCATATCGAAATCCATAGTGACTATTCCAAACTTGGACAGGTTGCTTACCCGATATTAGGTTGTTTGAAACCGCTGCGTGCGTAGTGAAACCCTAGCTCCTGACAAAATAGGACAGGGAAACCCTACCCCAACATAGGGGTGTTTTGGCTCTCTTTTACATGCTATGTGCTTTTAGAGTGTATCTCTACAGAGAATGCATGTATCAGTTTGCAAGTCTGGGTATCAGGCCTGCGGGCATCAGTATTTGGGGAATCAGTTTTACCTGAGGGTATCAGTTTTGGGGCAGTTATTTGGGGAACAGTGATCAGTATTGAGTACAGTCGTTCCGCTATGCTCATATTCGTTCCAGTGAAATTGAGCTGAGATGCTGTCTATTTTCTTTTTTGCTAGGTAGTCCTGGAACTATAGCTTCAGAAGGCTCCACTATCCTCCAGGTACATTGGACTTGTGCTGATAGACTTTGTCGAGTTAGAGATTCAGTTCAAGGGCAATCAGTGTTCCTTTGCCAGAGGCAGGGTAAAAACGCCAGTCAGTACAGATCATCAGTTCAACAGTCTTCAGATCAGCGGTCATTATCCATCTCACCTGTGCGCAGTTAGGTTGAGATATCTGTTTTTTTTTTTACCTTAGGGAGATATACCGGTTGCTCAGTTAGACCAGGACAATATGTCGAGTCTGGAAGAGATGGTGCGCCAACTCTAGGACAGTATGAAAGCCATGCAGCAAGACGCTGTCTGTCAAGCAGAATTCGCCAAGCAACAGGCTGTGGTCATAGCCCAACAGGCAGAGATAATTGCCAGGCTAGAGCAGCAAACTGGAGTATCTACTTCACACCAGGCTCCTCCCCTACCAAGAGTTCCCATACTCGGGGAGGCAACCCACGTCCAAGATGATGCGGACATTCCAGTCGGGCCAGCTCCGCCTCCGGTTTTACCCCAGCTATCTAAAACACCCACCAACCTACCAGACTCCCCCTTTGAGTTCAAAACGGACCCCACAGCATTGAAAGTAAGCAAGCTTGAGAAATTGTTCAAAAAGTCTCAGGAGGCCCTCTCTATTCCTGATATAGAGGATGGTTATATCGACTCAGTGGTGACATTACCGGATCGGTTCAAGATGCCACATATCGATCGATTCGATGGCTCTGACGACCCAATGGTGCACCTCCAACTGTTTTCTGATATCTTGAGGCCAATGGGTTTGACCACAGCCCAGAAATTGTCACTATTCGGCCGAACCTTGTCTGGGATAGCCGCAATCTAGTATGCGAGATTGGAGAACTCTGTGAAACAAAATTGGGAAGAGATGGCTGAGGCCTTCAATGATCAATACTCCTACAACACACAGATTGAGGTTACGACTCGTGATCTTGAAGTCACCCGCCAAGAGCCAAAGGAGGGTTTCTCAGAGTTCGTGACGAGATGGAGAGCAAAGGCTTCAATGATGACTACAAGGCCTTCCGACAAAGATCAGATTCGGATGGTTGTGTGCAACCTCTACCCCAAACTAATGCAGAAAATGATCATGCTCCCCTTCCCTACCTTTTCAAATTTGCATGAGATGGGAGTACAGATCGAGGGATGCGATGAAACAAGGTCTGATTGACCAAGACTGAGAGCAGCCCAAGAGGGCATTCAACAGCAGTTCAAATGCAACCACCAGTGGTGATGTAGCTACAAGATCTTTTGAAGTTGGAATGGTCACCACCACTCCTAAAACAGCCACCCCCTTTGTTGGTGCATCCAATCCAAACCCCCGAACTTCAGACTATCTACCCCGAGGCAAGAGGGTTTTCACCCCGCTTTATATGCCTCTGTCTAAAGCTTTAGGGGTCCTACTCAGGAAAGGACATCTGAAACTGTTAGAACAACGGCCTCTACCCGATCCTCTCCCTCCAAAGCATGACCCGGCTAAGTACTGTGTTTTCCACCAACAAACTGGTCATGACACCGATAGTTGTGTCCGTCTTCGCCACGAGATACAAAATTTGATTGACAATGAGGTTATCGTCGCACCAAGTCCTGCAAAGTCTATCGGTACTTGATCAGTGAACTTGTGGGGGATAATGTGATGTGATCAGGGGATGAACCACCTGCGAGCGGCGCTCAGTTTACTTTAGATGTGGCGTATGGCATGCACTGTTTTGAGCATTTGCGAATGCTGGTTTTTGTACCCTCTGGCTTGGGTACTGAGTCAGTTCTATCGTTTTTGTTTTGAGTCTGTCTCTTTGTTTTGAGTCAGTCTTTTCATACTGAGTCAGTTAGGGTCTGTCTTGTTGTATCGAGTCAGTCCTATTGTACAAAAGGTCGGGTGATTCCGGGGGGTGTTACCTCGGGCATCACCATTTTGTTTTGCGTTTGTCTTTTCATTTTGTTTTGAGTCTGTTTCTGCCTGGAGCCAGTTACACCAACATATTTGAATGAACAGCAGTGATTTTCACATTCTTGTATTCGCTTCTGCCTTGTGCCAGTTGTGCCAGAAGTTCTAAATGAAACGACGGAGCATCTCACCTGCTCTCCTGTGCCTTGAAGTCATTGTAATGACCTGAGTTTTTCAAAACTTTTTGAACACTGCGGTGAAAACAAAGAGGGAGGAATTCCTCGGGATTTGTAAAACTTTGATCAAACTAAGAGAAAGAGAGGTGTGCTAAGCCCTTAATGAATGAAATCATGTTTGTTAACGTGAGTACTGAGAAGGACCCTAGCTTGATCCAGATTGGTTCCACACTATCTTCAGCGCGAGCGATTTGTCGCTTTCTTAAAAATTTTCAAAAAAAAAATAATATTTTGCGCGGTCCTGCGAAGGCCTGTGTGGAATCGCTCTTGCGATGTGCAGCCTAGGATCGCTCTCAGCCTCGAGACTCCACCCCTTTTGATTTCAAAACTTGAACTTGGATTCAGAATGTTCAACGGTCAACTACAACGTGAGGCCTGTGTGGCCAGATTTGAAGCAGCCCTCGAACAAGAGGCACAAAAGTCAGATCAAGAAGATCAGATCTCGCCGGAAGAAGCTTGTGAAGCTAGAACAGAAGCACCCCTTTGAACTAGGGGCAAAATGTCCGATGTGCTCGAAGAGCCGGAGATGGATCCTTTTGCAAATCGACAATAACAGCCACTCTCCTGGATACGGATGGCTTCAAAACCTTAAAACCATTTGGCATGGACTTGTTACACTTTTACCCTTTGAGAGGCTCGCTGGGCCGAAAACCCGAAAGGGCGACCCAGGCAAAAGTTAGAGCAAGAGAAAAATACAAAAAAAAAGATGAAAATGCAAAAAGAAAAAATGAAAAACAAAAAAGAAAAGAAGAAGAAAAGAATTGAAAAGAAAAGAAAAACAGAAGCTCGCAATGTCGAAAACCCGCAACGGGCGCCTTGGCAAAAGTTAGAGCCTAAAAAGTGAAGGTTAAAATACCCGAGTGTACCTTACCCCGAACTACGTAAGGCTTGATTCCCATGTTTGGGATACGTAGGCAACTTCATTCTGAAGTCCAACCACAAACACTTCCAAATCAAGTGTGTCCATGTATTGGTTTTGATGATCCTTGCCTTCTCTGTATCCGAGAGTTCGGTTGTGATCATTACCATAAAGACTGATTACAATGCGCTGCGGTGCCATTCAGACAAGGGGCAACTTTCCGTTGCGATTCAATGCGCAGCGGTGCCATTCAAACAAGGGGGCAACTTTTCCGTTGCCATGCAGCTCTCCTTCAGACAAAGGGCAATTTTCCATTGCTATGGGTCCGAGGTCGTGCATCTCAAGAGTAGGTTTCGTGCTTGTTGAGCATTGGCTGTTTGCAAAAATAGTTTTTGAGAATTTTTACTGAGGTTGACTAATTTTCTCGAAAATTTTTCATTTTTTCCAAAACTGAACCTATTTCTTGGACCCAAAAAAGGGAAAATTTTTAGTGCTCATAGCTTGACTTGCATGATTTTGAATCAAAAAATCGAATAAGCATGTTAATCTAACTCTCATATTGATCAAAACTGTTTTAGTAGAAAACCAAAACAAATGGTCAAAATGATGAACTAGGGGCACAATTGAGTCAGGTGTTCTGTCTTTTCCCCATTGTTAACATACTTGCCAGAAAGGGCACTCTATTTGCCAGGAAAAGGACACAGCGGGAGCTAACAGAAAAGGGCTGAAAGCTCTCTCATCCTCCAAGCAGCGAGGTATCAAGCCAAGTGCGAAGCGCGAACTGGAATGGATCAAGATATTCCACTCCCTCATCCGGACAGATCTGATCACGCCCAAACTCCCCAGCAGGGCATCATCAATCGATGTTAGCTGAAGATTTGCTACACACCCAGTTGTAGCGCAACCCCTCTGTGGGAGAAACTCACTATTGTGAGCAGAAGAAAGAGAATCTAGTAGAATGCCAGTGGCATGAGCCCGCAACTTCCTGTTCATCCATCAACCACCCGGGGGAGGGATAAAAAATGAGAGATTGAAGAATAGAGAGGTGTGCGCTGAGAGAAAAAGTGAGGAAAAGGGCTTTTTCAGAAAAAAAAAAAAAAAAAAGCTTGAGGGTCGAGTGATGTGAAAATCACAAATGAGAAAGGGTGGGAAACAATACCCGGAGAAACTGGCTCCTCGTGCATCTAAGAGGTCTCTCGTCTCTCGTTTGGAGTCGTTTCTAGTGTTTCTCGATGTGTTTAGGTTGTTTACCTTTTTTTTTTATTTTTTGTTGTTGAGTCGTGGTACGCTGCGGTCAGTTGTAGGCTCAATACCCTGTTGAAAAACCTTTTTCTCAAATAAATCGTTTTGTGCTTAGGAGTGTTGTGCCATTCTTCTCCACATTTGTGCAAAACAAGATTTGTTCTTTCATAAAATCGCAGGGTTCAACCTAGGTCATGTGAGAACAGTAAAACCAGGACCTATCTGAAGCTATATAGGTTCCAGACTGCAAAGCAAAAGAAAAGAAGGAAAATTTGGAGCATCTTAGTGTGTTTCAACTTCGGCAAATTCCGAGACTGCATTCCAGGTGCACCTTCTCAGGCCTCACCATTTCTCTGGAGTATGAGTGTATCTCAACCCTAAGCTTAAGCCTGCTTCAAGTCAGAATCGCAATTAAAGCAACTGCAGATGTTATCTCTCGCCAATATAGACAGGGTGTCCCTTTTTGAGCTGAGCGTGTTGCAAAGCCCTCTGAGAGATAAATCGGAGGCACCAGAATACATGTTTGATGCCCCTCTATTGCATAGGATGTGCACTTTCATATACGCTTCTGTTTCATGCGTGCCACGCATCGTTATGATTCATGCATAGAATATGCTTGCTTTCGATTCCACATAGAACATGCTTTGTTTTCAATCTTGCATAGAATATGCCTGTCTCATGCATAGAATATGTTTTCAATATTGCATAGAGTATGCTTTCCATGTTGCATAGAAAATGCCCCCATACTTGTATAGAAAATGCATTTTATCACACTTCTTTTGTGCACCTCACTTGCGTTGTCACGCACACTCTAGTTGCATTGTCATGCACACTTTTTACTTGCGTTATCACGCACGTTCTACTTGCATTGTTATGCACGTTTCAATCGCATTGTTATGCACACTCTTCTTTCCGAAACACCGGGATATGTCCCTACGTTTTTCTTCTTTCTGAAACACCGGGATACGTCCCTATGTTTCTCTTCACTCCGAAACACCGGGATACGTCCCTATGTTTCTTCTCTTTTTTCGAAACACCGGGATACGTCTTTATGTTTCTTCTCTTTTTTTTTGAAACACCGGGATACGTCCCTACGTTTTTCTCTCTTTTCGAAACACCAGGATACATCCCTATGTTTCTTCTCTTTTTTTGAAACACCGGGATACGTCCCTATGTTTCTTCTACCTTTTCGAAATACCGGGATACGTCCCTATGTTTCCCTTTCCGTCCCCAAACACAGGGATACGTCCCTAAACACTGGGATACGTCCCCAAACACCGGGACACGTCCCTATGCTTCTCCCCTTTGGTTAAGAGCATTTGGAATACGTTCCAATGCTTATACCTTTTCGAAACACCGGGATACGTCCCTACGTTTCTCTCTCTCCGAAACACTGGGATACGTCCCTATGTTTCTCCTTCTTTCTGAAACACCGGGATACGTCCCTATGTTTCTTCTCTTTTTCTGAAACACTGGGATACGTCCGTATGTTTCTCCTTCTTTCCGAAACACCGGGATACGTCCGTATGTTTCTCCTTCTTTCCGAAACACCGGGATACGTCCCTATGTTTCTTCTCTCTTTCCGAAACACCGGGATACGTCCCTATGTTTCTTCTCTTTTTCCGAAACACCGGGATATGTCCCTATGTTTCTTATTCTTTCCGAAACACCGGGATACGTCCCTATGTTTCTTCTCTTTTTCCGAAACACCGGGATACGTCCCTATGTTTCTCATTCTTTTCGAAACACCGGGATACGTCCCTATGTTTCTTCTCTTTTTCCGAAACACCGGGATACGTCCCTATGTTTCTCCTTCTTTCCGAAACACCGGGATACGTCCCTATGTTTCTTCTCTTTTTCCGAAACACTGGGATACGTCCGTACGTTTCTTCCTTCTTTCCAAAACACCGGGATACGTCCCTATGTTTCTTCTCCTTATTTCGAAACACCGGGATACGTCCCTATGTTTCTTTGCATGATCATAAGTTATGCTCGGTTTTGTGCATTGTCAGTTGCATTTTACCCCTGCCTTCGGGCGCATATCTTTATCTGTAGCTTGTATGCTTTGTCTAAGTCTTCGGCCTTGTCAAAAATGGGTCGTCTCTGGGCTTTGACAATCACTCCCGTCATTGTTATGACTTTCGAGTTCTGTCAAAGAGGGGCAACTGTAGACACCCCATTTTTGACCGTCCTCAAGACTTGGACGTCACCGTTTGAACACTTGGTGATCATCCATGTTCGTGTTCGTCTTGAGTTCTCGGAGGTTTCGGCCGCGCGCCTTGCCTCAAGACCTCTCGACTTCTATTTTTGCTTCTGAGGGCAGGGAATGGCTTGATTGGACATCCTCATGCCTCACCGGCCATGGCTTGAGGCCACCGACCCTGTTTTCTTGCCACCGGCTATTGGTGATGACCGGTCGGGACTATTGGTGGTCGGTTGGCACCTTTGGTGGCCGGTCGGCACCTTTTGCGGCCGGTCGACATTGTGTTTGGTCGGCCGGCCACTGATTTTGGTCAATCGGCCACTTTTTCTGGCCGAGCCCTTTTCTTGGGGAGGTTTGAACCTTTTAAACCTTGGTTTTAGCTTCTTGAGGAAGCTTGAACCTTTTGAACCCTTGGTTTTAGCTTCTTGAGGAAGCTTGAACCTTGTGAACCTTTTTTCAGCTTCTTGGAGAAGCTTGAACCTTTTTAGCTTCTCCAAGAAGCTTGCACTTTTCTAACTTCTCCAAGAAGCTTGCACCTTTCTAGCTTCCAAGAGAAGCTTGGACTCTTCTTCCTCTATAAAAGAAGAGCTCCTCTTCCATTGCAAGGGTTCTAACAATTGGTCTAAGGCATACAAGAGTTGTATCTCTCTATATCTCTACATCCAAGCTCCATAAGTGTTGGTTCTTGACCCTTTTACACACCACCTCACAACCACACACTTCCTCCATCACTCTAAGGTTCTTGGAGCTGGTTTTCAGAGGTTGAAGGCCTACATTTCTGGTCCATAAGTTGCTGGAGCTTCTTGGCTACAAGGGTAACACTTCTTATCATCTTTATTCCCCGTTTTTGCACACACTTTTAGCCTGTCTTGCATGCTGTTTTGGGCTTTGTCATAAACTGAAAAAAGTCTTATTTTGAGCTCCTTTTGAAGTTTGTTTAAGATCATTTTTGTGTTTGGGATTGTTTATCCCCTCTTAGGCCTTGTTTGGCCCAATTTTGTGCTATTTTTGGTGAACTCCAGGACCACCTTGTTTGGGCCTCCTCACCACTGAAATCTTGAGGGATTTCAGTGGTGAGGATGGTGGTTTAAGGTCCTAAGAAGGAAAGGGCCATCCCCTCTCCTTGTTGTCTTCAAAACTTGTCATTTTAGCCTCATGTGTGAGCACCTTGTTTAAGTTCATGTTGGCCATGTCTTAGTTGTTATTTGTGGTTATTTTGCCATGTTATAGCACTGTTTTAAGTTGGTTTAGACACACCATGCATGCTTTGCATACTTGTCTTGTAATGCTATGAAATTGCCTTAACATGCATCATGTTATGCCATGACTTTCTAGCATGATTTTGGCTTAGTTTTGTGAAGCTTTTATGCATATTTTGGCATGCTTTAGGTCTAATTTTGGTTTTTTGGGTCATCCATGACTTTCTTTGTATAGCTACCATGCAATCTAGCTTGTATGCTTTGAGTGTTGGCTCCTCTACCATGCTCTATTTGCATCATTTCAGTGGTTTGGCACCATTAGTTATGATATTTCAGTCCTTGTTCCATGCTTGTATGCTTGCATTGGATGCCCCTTTAATGCTTTAAAAGGTTGGTATTTCATGCTCCATGTTTGGGTCATTATGCATGTCTTTAGACTTAGGTCATTTAGATGCCATCTAAGTGGTTTTTGGAGCTTACTTTGGCATGATTTGGGACTGTTTTGGTCCGCTTTGGTCATTGGCTTCATGTGTCACATGACCATAGTTTAAGTACTTGGGCTTGGTTGCATGTTTTGCTTGCATTGGTAGATTGATTTGACATCATCTTCTACATGTTTTCAAAGCTTATCATGTATGCTATTTGTCCATGTTAAGTATGCTTACAAGCTGCCTCTTTATGCTCAAGCATTGGACCTTGTGTGCATGAATGTTTGTGTGTACATTTGCCTTGCATGTTGTCACATACTTGGCCCATAAACATCTTGTTACATGCCTCACACGCTTGCTTGCCTAGGTTGTGTGCCTAGTATACATTGCTTGCATGTTCATGTTGCATACTTAGCTTGCATGCCTAGGTTGCATTGTATTTGGCATGCATACCTTGCCTGTGTTTGTGTGCATTACATTTTACATTAAAATGCACAACTTGGCTTCTTGGGCCATCACGCATTGAACATGCGCGATTGGTGGTCCGAGGGTCGAGCACCATACTCCCTTGAATCTTAAACATGATATGGAGTGTGGTTGTGCAAACATTTGCTTTGAAATGCATTGCCATGCCTTGTCTGTCCTCTGCTGCTGTCAAAACAGGTTTCTGCAGGAAGATATGGCCGGTCGGCCATCTACAGTGCCGATCAACCAAACATTTGCGGCCGATATCAATATCCATGGTCGATGGATGGCCGGTGGCCTTTAATTTTGGCCGGTGACCTTCCACAGTGCTCAAAAGGTGGTTCTGGAGCATCCTTGGGATTTGTGCAAGTCTCAGAGGTGTAGAGCAGTGTAAACAGAGGCAACATGTGTCATGGCAATGGATTTCCGGGCAAAGCCAATCCGAGCATGCGTGCATCCCTCTTCCCGAGGCCTTTTACTGCTTTCCATAGCTTAGTTAATTTGTTTAATTAATTAGAAGTTTTGTAATATTTAATTAGCTAGAATAGTTTAATTGTTTATTCGGACTGTATTATTTATTTGGACCCTCCGAGCGAGGGCAATTGTGTAATAAGTGTGCGTGGGTGTGTGTATGTCTTCCAACCCCACGTCTTTCTCCCTTTTATTTATCCGCTTTTAGTGGTTAGATTAGGGCATGTTTAAATTAGCATCCTTATGCTTGTATGTTTGCATCATTCATCTGTATTGCATGTACCGAGCTCGGCGCATCATACTAACTGCATTTGTATTTCAATTCTAAGTTGAATACGTGTTAGTTGTAGCATCATCATATGCCATCTTAGAATAGCCGAGCCTATTGTAGTTGCATCTTGCGTGTGTTGCATTAGCCATCTTAACATGAACTAGGATCATGCATTTGATTACTAACTAGTTTTTGTTTTGGCTTGGAGTACTCGGTAAGCATTTACGCTTTAGCATCCTTGCATGTATGTGAGTATTGCCATGATAGTATGCTTACCATGAGACTATGTGCTTATGTGATATATCTGCCTGAATACCTGTGGGTGAAGGTTGGATTATCTGAATTGGAAAAATGCATTGACTGCGAGTTTTAGGCCCACTTAGAAGTGGCAAAACCATATTTTCCAAAGCCCACTTGAGGGTGGCAAAATTCATGTCTTAGCCTACTTGCGGGTAGCACCATCAAACCATTTTCAAACAAACAAACATGAAATGATTTGTTCCAATTTAGGCGATTTAGTCTATACTTATTTGCTGTGCGCATCACGTAGTAAATCTAGGCTAATAATCGGAATAAAAACACATAATGTTTTCAAAACAAGATATCATGGTTAGTAGAGGCCGATCTTTGATCGGGCGAGCGGGGGTGCTCATAGCTGACCTTCTCCAATCGTACCCAAGTTCCCGAGCCGAGGCAACTTTGGTGATGACGGACACGTGGCCTTAGGCAAACGAGTCAGGGTTTCCTAAATTCCCCCATAATAAATATTTAGGTGGCGACTCTGTATCTGGCAAAACAGTCCATGTTTGGCACTTCTTTCTAAAAATCTGTTTTCTCAAAATGATTTGCCGGATTTGGACTCTTTGGTTCAGATTTAGAACCGTGACAATTTGAGTCCTAAACTGTAGTAGACCCACAGACGAACCGAACGGGAGTCATCCACCCGGGGCGTTTAGGGACGTCTACACGAGGGCGTGTCAATCACAATGAATTCTGTCTTGATTTTCTTTGTGCCGGCTTGTACTTCCAAGCTTGTTGCGCCTAGTGGCCACGTCGGCGTTCCATTGAAGCCGACCATTGGGCCATTGTATCCCTCCATGTCATCTGGGTGAAGGCCCAGCTCCTTGTAACATCTAACGTACATGATGTCGCAAGAGCTGCCTTGATCAATCAGGATGCGTTTCACTTGGCACTCCCCAACTTGGAGGGATACTACCAAGGCATCATTATGCGGATGCTGGACCATCTCTAGGTCAGCCTCAGTAAAAGCTGTCATCGGTCCCTGGCATTCTTCAAACCGAGGTCTTTTCTGTCCGACCTAGTTCACGTGCTGTAGGCGTCTTACCTTTTGGGTTTCCCCCCGTATGTCGTTTTCGTTCACCTGTGAGTGAATTACATTAACCACCCGTGGACCCCCTGCCTGTGGTTGCTGTGCTGGGGAAGGCGAGGCTGCTGGTGCTTGAGGCAATCTTGCCTGTTCCTCTCTTGTTCTGGCCTCATCGACAAGGTCCCTCAGATGGCCTTGTCTCACTAAGTCCTCTAAGTGTGCTCTTAGGGCTCTGCAGCCCTGAGTTGGGTGCCCTTCTTCATTGTAGTAGGCACAACGCCTACCAACGTTTCTTCCCATGTATTCTCCTGGGGTCTTTGCCGATGCCCTAAAATAGGGCTGATTTTGAATTTGATCTAGGACTTTGTGGACGGGAATTCGGAATACAATCGTCACTGCTTGCTTACCCCTCAACTCTATCTCCGATTTGTTGAATCCGTTATTACCTCGGCCTCGCTTCGGCGAGCCGTTTCCTTTTTCCTGCTTTACCTCCTTATTCCCTGATGTATCTTCCTCGGCTCTGGCATACTTCTCGATTCTTGCCATGAGCTCTTCCATGCTTTTTGGCAATGTCTTTGCCAAAGATTTCTGAAGTGGACAATCATCTTTCAGGCTGTTCTTGAAAGAAACGACCGCTACTTCCTGGTTGCATTCGGGTATTCGGTTGAACACCTCGTAGTACCTTTTTGCATAGGCCCTAAGGCCTTCATCCTTGCTGATCTTTAGAGCCATCAATGCGTCCACCCTCAATGGCTGTAATTTGTTTGTCACGAACCTGGCCACAAACATCTCGGCCAGGCCTTCCCAAGTCTTCACGCTTCCCTTTGGGAGCTTGTGGAACCAATCTGATGCAATCTCCCCGAAGGATAAGGGGAACACTTTGCAGAGCAACGGCTCGTTCCCGCTATATAATACCATTGAGTTCAAGTATAATCCAACATGAAAGTTAGGGTCTGACTTACCATCGTATATTTGAAACCTCGGCATACTGAATCTCTTCGGCGCCTCGAACTTGTCTAATTCTATTGAGAATGACGTCCTCGGCTTGTCGGGTGAGGTTACCTCGGCATCTCCGTTCTGTTGCCTCCTCTTGAGGTAGTTTCTCAAGTCCTCTCTGCTCCGTCCAGGAGCTCGGCTATCTGCTGACTTCAGTTTCTTCGGCATACTGCTCTCGGCCTCGTGGTGGGCCCTTTTCGATCTCTCCCCATGAGTTGTGTCAAAGCATAACGCCTGCCCTTGATCATGTCGATGTTTCTTGGGTTCTGCGTCCTTTGTGTGATATGTCTTTTGGGACTCTTCTCTCATCGGCTCCACTCGTCCGACTTCCCTGGAAGGCCGGTGAGAGTGCCTTCCGCTCCTAGTGTGCTGAGGGGCTTCAGGAATTGTTTTCTGCCCTTGCTTCTGGGCATTGGTTGCTGGCATTGGTGTGTCCTGCAGCGGATATGGCGGCTGCATGACGTTGTTTTGCATCATGAAGTTGACGACCGATTGTAGGTTTGCCAGCTTGTCTGCCATCTCTTTTATCTCTTCATCCCTCCGTAGACACCTGTCCCTCCATACCTGGAGGTTGTCTTCGTTGTAGTATCTGCTCTGATCCGTCTTCTTTGAAGTGTCGCCCTCCTGGCCGACGTCTTTCGCTCCGTGATGAGTTTCTGTGTTGCGGTTGTCTCCTTCGATATCGAGGTCAATAGGTCTTTCGCTCCCAGTGGGAGTGCCGTCCCCAATCTTTTCTTTCTGTGCGTTACTGGCCATCTATTCGTCTTTCTTTCCCACAGACGGCGCCAAATTGTGTGAGTGATTTTCCGATCACACTGCCCGTATAGTAATTCAGCTGTAGAACACTGGCAGAATAGATGGCACCCTGCCATCCTGCACAGAAAGAAAAGGCTCCGGCGGTGTTTCTTCCACCCGGGGGCACTCCGACGATCAAGTCAGTATATCTCTCAAAGATAATCAATTATTTAACTCACAAGCTTGAGTATAAAAAACATACCTTAGACCCACGGGAGTGCCTCTCTTTTATAGTTTACTTAATCCTAGTCCTACTAGAAGCCTGACTTCTATGGACTCCAATTTAGTGCTTACTTTGGATTTCTCAAGAGATAAGGATAATCTCCCTAAGAATATTATCCTTATCCATCCTGAAGTCTTTCTTCATCTTAAGACTCTTGTCCCTTATCCGCTTATCTCGGATTCCGGTATCTTCGGAGATAACCTCGGCAACTCTGAGATCACCTCGGCATAACTACCACGACACGTGACACCTCGGCTGACACGTCGGTGTCACCTTGCCACGTAGTGGTGCTCAGAAAATATATCCCCACAATAATCATATTAGGAAATTAAACATGTGATCTTATGTAAGTGATATGATCTCTGATCACAGGATTAATAATTTGCCGAGATCAAATTTAAAACATCTATAGTGGATTTGCTAATTTTTTTTTATATATATATATCTGATAGAAATTGATAAAAATTGTTAAGTTTTATAAGTTTAGTGAGTGTATAAATGTTGTAATGAAAATATTAAAATTTGTATTAATGGAAAATGATATATTTTTATAAGAATAAAAGTAGAAACAAAATAAAAAAATTGGTGTCAACCCCTACACCCCTCTTTGTCACAGGCCCCCTTCCCATCATACTCTCTTTCTGTCTCCTCTCTCTCTCTCTCTCTCTCTCTCTCATTATTTCTACAAATCAGATCTACTTCACAAAACTAATTATCCACGCATGAAAAAGTTTGTGATTTTCATAATTAAAATTTATAAATTTTATCATTGTTTTGAAAAAAGAATCCCACTACCCCCACTGTTTGGCCTTCGTTTGAAAAGTGTGTTATTTTTTGATTTTTTGATTTTTTGATTTTTTTTTACTATTTTAGTCTGGAGTTAAAAAAGTTGATTTTGGGAAGACTTTTAACTATTTTAAATTTTTTGTGAGAAAAAGAATGCAATGATTATGGGTTGAATGTAATGTTTTGTCTTATTAGATTAAAAGGTATATTTTATTTTTTGTAATTAAAATAGTCAAAAAAAAAAAACTAAGTTTGCACTTTCCAAACGAAGGCTTAGTTATTTTCCATTTTTTTAAAGTTTGACAAAGTTAACAAGAAAATCAACGACTTTATGGGAGAAAAAAAAAAAAAAAAAATGCACACTAACACACTGCATTGTTGATTGGTGCAACTTATGTGAGTTGTTTCTAATTTTATCAAATTGTAATATTAGTTGGTATAATTTATGTGTGCTGTTTATAGTTTATTTTAAAAGAATTACTGTTATTCTATCTCCTTCATTCTATGATTTTTATACTTTTTATGTATTTTGTGAATCAACCTCGAGATAATTATCTTTTCTATACAAAAAAAGAAAAGAAAATAAAAGGCATGATAGGAGTTTTGATCCATTTTTCTTATGTCAAACTGTTTGATAAAATGTTTACTTATAATTTAATGATTAAAAAAAAGTAATTATCTAAACATTAAAAAGAAATATATTTTTTAAAATATTTTAATTATTAACTTTTAACTTATAATAAATTACACAAAACAGTCTAATAACAATTCGGCAATGGTAGGGGGCCCGAATTTGGGTGCCTCTAATGGCTCGAATTTTCCTATCGGGTAAAAAAAAAAAAAAAAAAAACAAAATTGCCAAAACTGACAATTAGGGGCATTTGAGCCACAGATTTTAGGGCCACCAATCATTTTCCATAACAATTGACCCTAGAACACCCTTTTTCCTAGCACATTGGTCTTAACCCAAAAAAGAAGTAAATGCATAATGCATCAGTCTTTCTCATTGACTGACTAATAAATTAATGAATAATGAATATATAAATTGCACAATTCGCGGCGGATTTAATTTTAGCATTTATAAAACTTTCATCCTCATAATTTTCATACTCATCTCCATTAACCCATTATTCTCCAAGTACCAAACAACACCTTCCAGTTGCCAATTATCTTTGGGTCCATTGCTTTACATTCATGCTCTCAGCTGCTACCTTTCCTTCACATTGATTAATGGAAAATATTATTATTACAAAAATTTGGAAAAATTACGAGGGAAAAAAAAACTCAAAATTTGAGTATTATAACAAAATAAAATTGAATTTTTAATTTTACCAATTTAAATCATAATCTTTTAATTTATTTTTAATTTAAATTATTATTTTATTTTTATTAAGTAAAATTATTAAAATAATATATTTTAATCATCAAACTAAATATAGGTGTATGGCTAATGACTAAAATGCTGTTATATTGTGTTTAATAGCTAAAATATATATATTTTTTAACAGTTTTACTTAATTAAAATAGGTAGATGGTTTAGATTGAAAATAAATTAAAAATTCAGTATTTATTTTGTTACAAAACTCAAACCTTGGATTTTTATTTTATTTTGTAACTTTTCCTAAAAAATTTATACAAAATTCTTTATCAAAATAATGTGACATTGATATTTTTGAAATTAAATATTATTTTAATAGACACTTATTTAGAAATCTCATAAGTCTCAAATTGAATCATATCATTATATATATATATATATTTTTCAATATGTATATCACTACCCTTGATTAAAAAGATCTCTATTTATTTCACTAGTTCATTAAACACTATCTTAATAACAAAAGTTCAAAATTTAATATGAATAGTTTACATAAAAAAATTAAAACATAGAAAACATAGAAAACATGCTTTGTTTTGTGTTTTTTCATTTCTGTGTCGTAATAATATCTCTTTGCGTAAAAATTTTATTCTTTGATGGACACTTTTACCCCCCTGCGTGGATACTAAGAAGTAATACAGAATGAGTCTTTTTCCTAGTAAGTGAGTTTCTTTACAACATTGAAGCAATGAAGACTTTGAAGGCAAAACAAAAGGGAAATGATGAGACTTGCAAATGATCTATGTTGGTGTTTTGGTTTTGTTCTCTCAAACCTCTTAGTTGACTTCTTCTTTTTTTTTTTGATCAAAGAAATGGATATGCAGATAGGCTACTCCAACATATCCGCCAGGGAGTATTACCCCTTAGCACCTACAGCATATCTGCAGGGAACCCCACGCACCTACGTCGGGGTCGAAGCTTAGGCCCCCCGCGTGCTTCAGGCGTTAAGGAGTATGTTTAACCCCAACAAGGGGCTATGGAGACTCGAACCCAAGCCTTAAGCGAGAAATTCGAAGGTCTTATCCACTGAACTAACCCATGTTGGTCTTAGTTGACTTCTTGGTAGCTACCAGGCTCTGTTTGCTTTCTGGATCTCCTTTTGGCTTGTTTTTTTGCTATGTTTGCCACAAGGGATGTTGCCCTTTGATGTGAAGTATGTTTCAACTTTTGTCTCTTTTTTGTTTTTGGTGCAAGCATATAATTTGTCATTTATCTTTTGTTAACCGGGTTGAGATGAGATTATTTGGATTTAATGATTTTTGCACTATAAGATTGTATTTGAATTATAAACTGGGGCCAATCAAGTGCTGTGAACTAAATTTATTTATCAAAAAATCCTACTTCAACTTTCAATGATAAATTTATCACTATAAAAATAGTTTTTAAAAAATACAATTTAATTGTTTGCATTTTTCACATCATATTTTAATACAAACTTACACAAATAATCTAAAAATTAATTGAAATTCATAAACAAAAGTCAAAATATCTCATTTATCACTTTGATAAATTTATCATATTATTTTTAGTACCAAATAGTGATCCACAAACACAAAACATATTTAAAAAGGTTTAAAATTTTCTCATTATTAAAACAAGGGACAAACAAATAAATAAAATTTATTGAGGACTTAAGAGTAAAATAGTCCAATCAATAGGATCTGTTAATAATTATCCTTTATAAATTTGAAAAAAAAAAAAAAAGATAAGGAAAATGGAAAAAATAAAAATAAAATTCAACTTATATTTTATTCATATTTGTCTTAATTTTTATATATATTTTTATTTTGGGTACAAACATGTCCCTTACTTCATTATTCCTAAACATGCCTTAGATCTATAAATCTTTACAAATGGTCCAATTAAAAAAAAAAAAAAAAAGAATTTGCATAAAAGAACAATCTTTTTTTTTTTTTCCCTAGCAAATTTCACTGTTTTTTTGGTTTAATAAAATTTCATGATAATTACGTAAACTATATTCATTATTTATTGTAAGCACTTTTAATGGATTTTCAACAAGATTTGGGATCACTACTGTGTTCCTATTATGCTTAAAACGGTACAGTTTTCAACTCTTTTTTTTTTAGATCATGTTCTCAATGTGCCTCCTTTTTTTTTTTTTTCAAGTAAATAAAGACTTATATATTAAATCATGTCAAGAATACAAAAGTCTAGGGTATACAACCCCCTAGTATCATCAAAGAATTGTGCTGAGATACATGAAGAAGAAAAGGGTAAACAAAAATCCTTCAGTGTATTGCATGTTTGCTTGTTACAGTTCTCAATGTGCTGTTTGCATGTTATAGTTGTGTTTGAAAATAATGTATAATGTTTTTGTCTATTATTTTGGAGAAATTGTAATTAAGTGGTGTAGTGAAAAAAATATTTTCATTTTCATAACGGTGAAAGTTTCTTGTGTACATGGTCCAAGTTCATTCTGTGTGTTAGAGTTGCACCACAAAATATTCCATCGACAATGCAATTTCTTTCCCGTATTATTTTAGAGTTAAACTATTAAAAAAAGGTTAAGATAATATAACTTTATGTCTATTTATACATAGACATACACATAAATAAACTAATTTAACTTACATTTTCTACATTATTACACATAAATAATTTAATTAATATTATCACATAAACACATAAATTATTTAATTAATATTATCATATATATTTATTTAAGTTAAGGAAATGCCTATAATATTTTCACAAAATGTTAAGGAATGTTTGTGTATTTTTGCTAAATAACAAGAGTGTATGTGATTTAACTAAATTTCAAAAGTGTTTGTGATATAACTTTCAAATGTCAACAGTTATTTGTGAAATATTGAAATAAAGTGTACGGGGTGCTTGTGTACCTTTTTATTTTGGTTTGGTAGATTTGACTCCAAAATAATACATACAAAGATTACACTGTTTCAACTGGGAATAAAAACATATCATATTGGGCCTAAACTTTTACCTTACATATTTTTTATTCAGTTGAATGAGATCATAAAATAAAATAAAAATTTTAGACATATAATAACATCCCTAAATTAAAATGACCTTAAAATTAAAATGAGTGATAATGTAAATTAGTTTATTTATATGTATGCATCCATATATATATATAGAGAGAGATACAAAATTATATTATATTGACTTCTTTTTTTTAATAGTTACTCCAAAATAATAAACAAAAACATTACACATTATTTTCAAACACAACTATAACATGCAAACTGCACATTTAGAACAGGATCTTAAAAAAAAAAAAAAAAAGAAAAAAAAAAGAAAAAAAAAGGAGGATTTAGAAGACATTACATGAAATATTAAATTTTAAAGGAAAATGAGTGTGAGCACTAATTAGTGCCATCACTAATGATGTGGCAGTGGGTCCCACCCATTGCCACAGTCAACAATGATAGAGACCACTAATTTTGGAGCTCTAAAAAGATCACTAATGACATGACACTCAATAAAAAAAGAAAAAAAATACAACACCAAGGCCAAAACATCAAATCATTCATAGTGGGGCCCACTGCCACATCATTAGTGGTAGCACTAATTAGTGCTCTCACTCATTTTCCTTGCCACAGTGTTGTTGTGTCTATTTTAAAAAAAATAAAATAAAATGAATGCCACATTATTAGTGGTTGTTTTAGAGTATCAGTTTTAGTGGTCTCTATCATTGCCCCCATTGGTAAGTGAAAAAAAAATGATAAATAAAAATATTGCAGCATGCCCTTTGTGAACAGTTCTGTGTTGATAGCGAGCTCCCTCTTTTTAATTTGTCTTGCTGTTTGGGCTTCGGCCCAAATTACTCATCTTGTACAAAGTGGATTTTCCAAGTTTTTTACAGGTTAGATTAAATTTGGGGGGCCCATTACCTCTTGACCCCCATCCCTCGGCACTTAAATTTTGAGAGGTTAGATTAAAATTGGCCCATTAAATTTGAGCGCTTGTTGGGCTTGTTGGGATGCTGGTTACTTTGTTTAAGGTCTCCAATCCTTTCTCATGTTGCCTACGTCAAGATGACTAGTTAGATTTGTTTTGTCTTGGTCTCGAATTGGAAATTTTGATTGTACAAAAAAAAAACAAAATAATAAATTAAAAAAAATGGAAAGTTTGAATCTATGATTGGAATGGCAATAGGGGTGAGGATGGGGGTTTCTAGTGCCACATCCTGTTAGGAATCCTATTAGGGTAAATTGTAGAAGTTATGGTGTGGAGTAGAATATAAATAAATTAATTTTGTAACTTTAGAAATGACAATATTAATAAAAGTGAGAGATGATATGATATATTATGTATAATAATTAATAAATGACGAGTTAAAAAAAGTAAGATGAGAGATAAAAAAGTAAGAATGTGTGATAAGTGTAATCAGGGGCGGAGGGAAGGAGGACTCAGGGGGGGTCACGTGCCCCCATGAGTTTTGGAAATTTTTTTTTTTTTTACAAACATAAAGAAAATATTTTATATAAAAAAAATTATAAAAATATTATTTAGAGTGAAATGTCAATGATATTTTTAAAATTATAAAAACAATAATGATTGTTTTGATTGAAAATAAAGAGATTACGATATTATTATCTATGAGAATTTCAATATAATGGTGATCTCTATCATTATTGATATGCAAACATAATTAATTTTAATGAAAATATAGAATTTATTGAATTGTTAGTTACATTTAATGTACAGGGTTCACCCTCCATGTGTTTCTTCATTATTGATTGGTAATATCACATGTCAATGATTGCGTGGTATGACTATTATATTGAATTTTTATGCATATTTTGTATAAAAAATTTACTTTATCATTTTATAATTTATTTTAAAACTTTATATCCATGATTTTTTTTAATGTTGTCCATGATACACTAATTACAAATAACATATTCACTTTGTTTGGTTTGAGTTTTCTAAAAACAGTTTTCAAAAAATTCTACGTTTTTGTTTTTCGTACTTTTTTGTTTTTATTGATTTTTTTTAATATTCTAAGCAATTTTTTTAATTTTTAGACACATCTAACATAAATATACTTAAAAAGTATAATTTTTGCGAATTTTTTTTTTAAAAATTCATTAAAGACCAAAAATATAAAAAAAATACAAAAAATCAATACATTTTTTATATTTTTATGTATTTATTAATTTTTTAAAATATTTTTTCACAAATATTTTATTTTTTTTAGATACATCATGTATCTAAAAAAGTAAAAAAAAAATGCTTAAAATTTAAAAAATATTCACTAAAAACAAAAATAAGAAAAAATAAAAAACTTAATTTTCAGAAAACTTAATTCAAAAAACTCAAACCAAACATACTGATTTTTTTTTTTTTATCTTTCTTGAAGTCAATTGTAAAAATTTATGTGAAATATTTTTGTAAATATTTTTAATGTTGTAATTAAGAAGTGCCCCCTCTAATTTATTTTCTTGGCTCCGCCACTGAGTGTAATATTTTGATATTTTAATCTTACTAAATTTTATAATAAATATAATCGGGTTAAAGGGTGGGAAAAAAATGCCAACTTGATTTACATTCACTTGCCAATTCATCCAACTTGCTTGGTTGATTTCAAAACTATGACTGGTTGGATGCGGATGGAATTTTTTCAACCCGTTCCCATTTGGTCGGGTTGTGGATGACCTGACCCTGGCCCGTGGGCACCCTAATCATACGTATGTTAATTCTGTTGGCCCAAATGTTTTTGGGCTGATTTGATCAAACCTGTAATGATGTAATTGATTTGGGTCAATTATCACATTGGGACCTTAGCCAAATTTACTTGAAGCTAACTTGTAACTTACAACTTCAATTTTAAATATATATATTTTTAATTTATAAAAAAATGGGACTTTGAATGAGTTGTAAATCCATTTGGTGTAATTTTTTTTATAATTTATGAAAAAAGTTAAACCTATTTGATTAAATAAGCTCTCACTTGTTTTTTTCGTTATAAAAATATTCAGAATATCCTCAAAAATTATAATTAAGACAAAATAACTGGAGCCCTTTTGTTATATTTAAGAATTTTAAATAAGTTGAAAAAATTACAAATTATAATTTAAGCAAATTTAACCATTTTTAGTCAACTAAATTATAATCTAAATTTGCAACCAAACACTATTAGTCAACTTTTTGTTAAATAAATAAGCCAAATAGGTTGACTAAGTGTATAGTTACTAATATACTAAATTTGTTAGTTAGACCTTCTTAATTAGAAGGGCTCACCCATCCCATTTGATGTTTCATTATTAGATGGTGATTTCAAGTATCAACGATAACATATTAAAGTTTAAATTATGTATATCTATTAATATCTTACCAAACAACAAATATACTTAAATATTTTAAATCACATCATTAGAAGTTTAATTAATCGTAAAGGGAAAAAGATAAGATAAAGATAATTGTACGAAACCATATCCTTGAAGTAATTTCAAGTTGTGATTATAAACGATTCGACTTTAAATCTTTTATACACTGAGTATTGTAGTACGTTGAAGATGAGTTTTAAAAGTGAATTCTAACCAATGGGTTATATCGTATTCTTTTTCAGTGTCAAACTCACATTAATATGTATTTTGAAAATGACTAAAGCAAATGTCATGTCTTATGATTAATTAACCGTAAAAAAAGGAAGGAAAAAAAAAAAAAAAAAAAACTAAAGATAATTGTGTGAAACTACATTTTTTATGAAATCCAAGTTGTAATTATTGTGAAATCGACTACAAATTGTTGACGCGTCTGAGCATGTTGGAATGTTACAAGACGATTTTTAAAAGTGAGTTATAGCTAAAAGGTTGCATCACATTTTTTTAAGCCTCAAGATCATATTAGCTGGTGTACTATGTAACTGACTATAAAACAAATGTCATGTGATATGATTAATTAACTGAAAAAAAAAAGTGAAAAATAATTGTGGGAAAGGTGTAATTCCAAGGACGAATCAATTTCAAATGTTTGATATGTGGAGCATGAATGTTTTTTTTTTTTTTATTTGAACAAACGAAATCAGTTACACAAACAATAGACAAAAAAACAAAGGTGAGACTTTCAAGGTTAAATTCTAGTTAAGAGATTGTATTATGAATAGAACTAAGGCAAATACAATGCACTATGATCAATTAAATGAATAAAAAAAATAAAAAAACAAAAACAAAAAGATAATGGTATGAAACCACATCCTCAATGTAATTTCAAGTTGTGATTACGGACTAATCGACTTCAAATCATTCACACGAGCATGGTGATATGTTGCACGACGATTTTTAAGACTAAATTCTAACTAAGAAATTATATCATATTCTTTTTTGATGTCAAACTCAAATTACTGTCTGTGTATTATGAAAAGGACTAAAACAAATCCATGAGCTATGATTAATTAACCGTTTAAAAAACAAAAAGTAAAAGATAATTATACGAAACCACATCCTTGATGTAATTTCAAGTTTCAAACCTTTGATACATATCTATGAGTGGTGATATGTTATAACTTAGGCGATTGTTAAGGCTGAATTCTAATTAAGAGACTGTATCATATTCTGTTTTGGCGTCAAGTTCACATTTGTATTATGAAAATGACTAAAGCAATACCACGCGTTATGATTAATTAGCCTTAAAAAAAAGGCAAAAACACAAAAGCAAAAGATAATTGTACAAAACCAAATTCTCGAAGTAATACCAAATAGTGATTATGGATGAATCGGCCTCAAATCTTTGATGCGTTCAAGTTGTTATTACGGACTAATCGACTTTAAGTCATTCACACGTTCGAGCACGGTGCTATGTCGGTTGTTATTACGGACTAATCGACTTTGCGTCATTCACACGTTCGAGCACGGTGGTATGTCGCAAGACGGTTTTCAAGACTAAATTCTAACTAAGAAATTATGTCATATTCTTTTTTGGCTTCAAGCTCACATTACTATCTGTGTACTATGAATATGACTAAAGCAAATCCCATGAGCTATGATTAGTTAACCGTTTAAAAACCAAAAGTAAAAATAAAAATAAAAATAAAAAAAGTAAAAGATAATTGTACGAAACCCCATCCTTGATGTAATTCTAAGTGGTGATAATGGATGAATCGATTTCAAATCTTTGATACATATCTGTGAGTGGTGATATGTTACAACTTACAAGGCGATTTTTAAGGCTAAATTTTATTTAAGAGACTGTATCAACTTTTATTTTGGTGTTAACTTCACATTTGTATTATGAAAATGACTAAAGCAGTGCCGCGTGTTATGAGTAATTAACCTTAAAAAAAGTAAAAACACAAAAGCAAAAGGTAATTGTACGCAATCAAATTCTCGAAGTAATACCAAATAGTGATTATGGATGAATCCACCTCAAATCTTTGATGCGTTCGAGCTTGATGGTATATAGCTATAAGTGAAGAATGAATTCTAGTTAAGGGGGTTATATCATATTCTGTTTTCGTGTCAAACTCACATTAGCGTGGGTATTATAAAAATGACTAAAGCAAATGTCATGCGCGATGATTAATTAATTATATAAAAACAGAAAAACAAAAGTAAAAAAAAGATAATTGTACGAAAATCAAATTCTCGAAGTAATTCCAAATTGTGATTATGGGAGAATCGACTTCAAATCTTTGACGCTAATTACATTCAACAATGCCAAATCATCTACAGATAGGTGCACTTAAGAGACAATTTGAGAAGGGTGTGGGGCCAATCACGTGGGATTAACTAAACTTTTTGAAATTAAGCATTGTAATAAAAGTGTCTCATTCATAGTAATTTTTTTTTTCTTATAATCACTTGTTCAAATTGATATTTGTACATATTGTGACTGAGACAATGCATCCGTAGTGAATATTTTCACTTTCTTTATTTTTAAGTTAAATTATATTTTTCATCTTATAGTTTAATTTAAATAATTTGATTCCTATATTTTAAGTCTAGTTTCAATTGTTTGGGATGACTTAAATAAGTGTACTTTTTGTCTTTTTACGAAAAGATGTGAAGAAAAGTAGAGAGGTGATGTGATGGAAAAAAGATAAAAAGATAAAAAGATGGATTATTTTATAATTGCCAAACTTGGCCTTTCTGTCCAAATTTTATTAATTTTTATTTTATTATTATTATTATTATTATTATTTTTTTGTACTCTTTAGAAGATTGACAAATGTCTAATTGATCCTATATATATATACAAAAATTTATTTTTAAAAATTTTTGAATGACAATTTTTTCCAACTTAGCATTTACTTGTAAAATCAATGTTCTGGAATTAACAACCTATTTGGTATGTCAGGTGAAAAAATTAAAAAAATAATAATAATTATGATTTCTCACTGAATGAAAAAAAAAAAAAAGAAAAAAAAAAAGTAATTTGATTTTCCATTATAGTGTTTGGATAAGTAAGAAAGCATAGCATGTAAGAGAGGGATATAACTAAAAGATTTTTTTTTTTAATAGACAATCTCTTTATTATAAATTTTTTATGACCAATCTGTTTATTTATTTTTATCAAATCTTACTACTTTTGATGAGAATAAAATAATCCAAATAGAAGAGTTCCTTTTTTCAATCATTCTACATTATTTCTCCCAATTTATAGGCCAAACACACAAAAAAAATATATATATATATTTCTTTTCATTAGGGCTGCAAATGAACCGAGCTGTTCGTGAATAGGCTCGGCTCGGCTCGGCTCGGCTCGTTTAGTAAATGAGCAGAGCTCGAGCTCGATTATTGGGCTCGTTTCGTTAACGAGCCGAGCTCGAGCTTGCATGTGTTCGGCTCGGTAGGCTCGGCTCATTTATCTTTAATTAAATTATATAATAAATATATTATTTATATATTAAATAATATATAAATATATATAAATACATTATTTATATATTAAAAATATATAAATATATATAAAAATAATAATATAAATGCATTTTTTATATATTAAATAATATAAATAATATTTTTTATTTAAATATTTATATTTAAATAATATAAATAATATTAAAAAAAATTTATCGAGCCGAGCCGAGCCGAGTTCGAGCCCAGTCCCTTATCGAGCCGAGCTCGAGCTCAATAAACGAGCTCGATAACTTAACGAGCCGAGCTTGAGCCCAGCAAAACTTGGCTCGGCTCGGCTCGTTTGCAGCCCTACTTTTCATGTTTTATCCAATCACCCCATCCAAACAAACAAAAAAACTGACACTCCAATGTAAATCTTTGAAATATTTATTGATGCAGAAAATTGTGTAGAGTAAAAATTGAGAACAATCACAATGAAAATAACTTTTCTCCGAATCACTACAAAAAATTAAGATTTTAGTGACTAAAATTTAGGGATAAAATTATTTTTTAGGGACCAGATATTTTTGTTACAAAAAGTGCCGTTATTATATTTTTAGTAACAAAAATTAGACATTAGTGATGAATTATTATCGTTTTGAGAACAAATTTTTCGTCTCAAAAAATAAACCATTTTTAGACCAAATTATTTGGCCCCTAAAATTCTATTTATTAGTGACATTTTCAAAATTTTGTCGCTAAAAACCTTGTTTTGAACTTTTTGGGACGACATTTTAGCGACTATCCTCATGACGATAGAAATTGGTTCCTAAATGTCTTTTGCAACAAAATTTTCATTTTTAAGGACCAAAACATTTGGTCTCTAAAATTCTTATTTGTTATAGTGAATTTTTCTAATAATCAAAGAAAACTTAAAAAACTAGAGTTATATATGAATTTGTAATAAGAAACACCTACTAAAGGCAATTTCTTGCTATAAAATAAAAAATGTACAAAAAAAAAAAAAAAATAGAGTTAAACCCAAATTAAAATATTAGAAATTTAAAGAAAGATGTAAAAAATACAAAAACAAAAATTAGAACTTTCAGACAAAAGAATTGAATTTTTTTTTTTTTTTTTTAATATGACAAAATTGCACAATTAAATGCCTTAACGAAATAATCTGCTCAAAAGATATGAGTTTTGACTGTTGGGCTCCTTGAATAGAACATGAGTCTTTTGAAGCTAATTCGCAAGACTTTCACTCTATTAATATTTTTTGGAATTATTTTTTATTAATTTTATTACTTATGGTTTTTTACATTGGGTATGATAGAAAATGAAAGTTATCAAAAAATATTTTTTTATGATTAATGAAAAATAAGCTTATTTGGATAGAATTATTTATTTATTTATATTTATAAAAGGTGAAAAATATTTTTCAAACTAAAAACTTATCACACCAGATTATCACCGTCACTGATACCACTACCATCTCCGCCTCCAGTACCAACTACCTGCACCAACCCCTCCACCAATAATATAATTATTATTATATTAATTTTAAAATCACAATCATACACGAGAAAGCAGTTTTTTAAGATAAATATTTTCTTAAAAAAAATTAATTTCATATTCCGCCGAAATAAATGAAGCCATATAAACTATTTTGCTATTTTGTGATCCAACTAAATGCTCCAAATAGGTCAAATCCACTATGTTTCCTTCAACCCTTGATTTTGATTTATGTAATCTTTCACCCAATCATAAATTGTTGAATCACTTTACTTGTAAAAATTTTTACATAATAGATTCAAAGAAAACCTTGTCCTTTTGCTATTTTGTGATTCAAAATTCTGAAAATAGGTCAAATCCACTAGACCTGCATCATTTAGATTTTAGGAAAAAACATATTTGATGAAGCATATATATGTGGCATAAATTTTGTGATAGATCTAAAGCCTAAAAATCATGACATCTTTTATGTAACATAGAATTTTTTTTCTTTTTACTTATTTATTTATTTATTTTTTGGATGAAGAGCTTTTGTTGTTGTCTGATAGGGGCATAGACATGAGCAGAGAATGCTGACTATTAAACCGTACATTATTTGTCTATTTAGGTGAGAATAATTGGTGGGTCTCATCTCTCTCAACCCACTTATATTTTGTGATATCCAAGTGAAAATATACCCACAACAGTAGGGAGGGCCATTGAAGCAAAGAGCCTAGCTTTAGGATAAAAAGGAACCACCCAAGGAATGAAATGGCCAGAAGAGAGAGAGAGAGAATATGCATTCAAAAACCTATAATAGGACGGAGTCTAATTTTATTTATACACTTGATAAGATTTGTAAACATAACGCATTTTGTGATTAGTTAAAATAATGAGATATTTCACCTTAAATGTAGTTTATCGTTCTTTATCTTACTATTTTAATCAATTATAGAGTGTGTTTTTATTCATATATTTTGTGTGTGTGATGAAAATATTTTAATAACATACTTACCTTACAAAAAAAAAAAAAAATCATGTTCATACAACTTCAAACTAAAATATTGAAGTAAATATAAAATTTACTATAAGGTTATTGACCACTTAACTGATTTATCCAAATAAGCATTGTAAATTAAATGCCATGGGTGAGTAGGAACTGCTACAGAAGATCATGTTTTCACGTAGAGTTGAACTCTTAGGTTGTGTTTAGCTCTATATTTAGAGAGAGAGAAAGGAGGGGGGGGGGGGGGGGTGAAGAAGAAGAAATGATTCCTTTTCTTTATTTTTTGTTTCATAAATTTCTTCACAAATTCAAAATTCAAACAAAACATTATGTCATTAGTCTAAAAAGGATATAATTAACCTCCGCCCTCCTTTTTTTTTTTTCCTTTACAAATGTTTTTATAAATATAAGATTCAAACACAATATTAGGTAGTTAGTTGAATCGACATTATTATTGATTCTCTGTTATGAATATCGAAATTGATTACAGAATTAGACATAAAATATACATGAAATAAGATTTTACAAAATTTGATAGTGAGTTCATTGTTGAAAAATCTCATTTATTCATATACTTTTTGCATACGATTCTATGATTGATTTTTGTTTTAGTAGATTTATTCAATTATTTGTGATGTCTACTAGCACATTTGTATATTTTCTTGTTAGAAGAATAAAGATGATCAGGTTGGCAGCTGTATTATATGATTTGAAATGTTAATATTCTTTGATGTGGAGGGCCAAATGGAGCATTTCCAATTTGCCAACACAAAAATTTCAACTTATATATATATATCGATGTTGGGGGTGATTCTTCTATCTTTTTAAACAAGAGAACACTTGGTCCCACGACCCACGTGCTGTGATTGGTTAAATCACAAATCTTTAAAGACAATGCCCCCACTCTTAGATCTCAAAATATTTGAATGAGTAGTATGTTTGATGTGTTTGAGGAGATACAAAGAAGCCATGTCATGAGCAAATGTCCATTCCCTCTCTCTCTCTCTCTCTCGAGTTTTTTTTAATAATGGAGATAGTTGTTTCACATTTTTGTGAGAAATTTAAAGTCGATAAACAAATTGAATGAGATCGAGAGTTAATTGTTTAAGTTTAGTTTAAAAATTTTAATGAATTTTAAAATTTGTTTAAGTTTAGTTTGTTAAATTTTTAAGTTGGTTTCAAATGAGCTTTCATTGAACTGAACTCGAGTAGTTTAGTACTTTTATGTAGTTTAGACTTATTGAATCGAACTAAATGAGCAATTGACTGTTCAAACTTTATTTGAAAACTTTAACGAACACCAAAATGTATTTAAATTTGATTTTTTTTACTTAACGAATTGAGATCGAATAAACTTTTAATAAGATGAACACGAATCAAATTAGAGCTATTTGGTTCGTTTATCATCTCTAGTGAAATTTAACTATTACATGTAGGCCTTGAAAAATACCAATAAACATATGATATGTACCCAACAATATTCAATTCTTAATTTGTTTTTCTAATTCAAATTCCATTCCCCATTCAATCTAGGGCTAAGACTGATAATTATTTGATATATGTGGAACAAGAATTATCTATGTTCGAGATTTAGTCGGGACAAATTTCCAAACACCCTCGTAAGCAAATAAAATGGCCTTCCGTAGTGCTCTTTCCATTGTAGTTTTCTTTTCTCTTTTTAATATGAAGCATTTAACCTTTAATTTGAAAAAGAAAATTCTTGTTTAGAGTAAATGATTTGAAGCCGATCAAAAAAAAGAGTAAATGATTTGAACTAGGTGGAGGGGTATTCTATATTTGGATAGTAGGATGGTAAATTGTAAATAAGTGTCCACATCAACATTGGTAGATTTATGCTCGATTGGAAATGGTGAAATAGTTAAAATTTGTTGCTACACGTAATGGAATTTTTAGGCAGATTCCGTTGTATAACCCGCAATTTTACAGTATTGCCATAGTTCCCTTTCCATATTAGGGTTTTTTTTGTTTTGTTTTTTGTGTGTGGATTGTCTAAGCAAACTTTTCAGTATGAACACCTTTAATTTGAATTAGAAAATTCATTTTTTACAGTAAATGATTTGAACTAAAAAGATTTTGATATCACAAGCTTCAATGGGTTTTGGTTCTACTGCAAAAGTGATTGAAACCAAGTGCATTAGCCTATTTGGCCCATTTGATTTGTAAATTGAGAAAACGGTAAATAAGCGTTTAGGCCAATGTTGGTAGATTAATTGTGAAAAGTTTGTGTTCAATAAAAACGATTCAATGGTAAAAACTCACTGATCTATTGTGACCTAACACGCTTTTTGGACAAATCCCATCATATAACCATCAGCTTTACAATTTTGCCATTTTCGAAAAGTCTTATTTTTGCAATTATTTATTGAAGTCTCTAGCAACTCAAATTTGTCATTTTAGCAATTTTTTAAAATTTTTGCTTGATTAATAAGAAACTACCTATTATATATGGTTGTTTGTGATAGATTTAGGATTTATGTATTGTTATAAATTCAACAATTTTCATCCAAACATGCAATAACCAAACGTGAGAATGAATATTATGATAGAATAATTATTCTATTTCATTTCATTCCATTGATCCAAACAGAGATCAACTGTCTTGGCTAAGTAGTTTTTTTTTTTTTTTTTTTTTTTTTTTTTTTTATAATAATGAAAATTCATAAAAGAGTAATCTCGATAATTTATTCATGATTTTTCTTATTGCACAATTCTTATTACTGCTAAAGTTCTAACACACTTGCATCAAGAAAGATGTTAATCAAACATAGTATGTTTACTTTTCCCATATATGAAATCATCAAAATCAATAACTGTCTATGTTATTGCATGTTTGGATATAGAGAAAATAAATTTAGCTAACTTTCTCTATGCAAATGTACTAGTAGTATCGGAATGGAAGGTGCATATAGTAAATGAAAAATAAATGATGAATCTCCTCTCAAAAGCATAGAAAAAAAAAGAAAGAAAAAAACAATGAATCCCGAAAGACATGATTGATATGAAATGTATTTATTACCACTTGTTTGGTTGTTGGGAAAGTCTTCCTTTTTCTTGACAATCTTATCTTTTCTGTGATTGCAACATGTATACAAAGCATAAAGAATCTGAATAAGAAAGAGAAGAAAGGAAAGAATGATCTTACATAACATAAAATAATAATTAAAAAAAGGGGATAAATGACTAGTCAGACAGAGAGAACCTTGGTTTTGAAATTTCATTTGTTAATTGTTTTGTGTGTTTGTGCTTTTTTACTTTGGAACCTAGACTCATAGTTGCTTCTACTTTTTGGTGATCCTATATTCCCTCCTTAATATGGATGCCTGTTTCCTGGTAAACTTTTTACCATGTACTTATAAATTGGGTAAATTACATTCATCAGATTTATTAAAAATTTGAATTCTCTTCTCACGTTTAAAAAATTACATTTCACAACTTTTATTCTGTTAATCAACAATTAAGTCAATCTAACAGAATATATGACATAAGTAATAAATTTTCGTAGAAATACTTATATTAACCTTTATGCAATCAAACACTTTATTTTTTATTTTATTTTTTTCTTATCTCACGTTCCTTATTCTAATTTTTTTCTCAATTAGTAATACCATTTTGCCGAATCATCACACCATTCTCTATCAATAAGGATTGAAAAATATTGTGATAATGTTGAGAGAGGGATTTGGTGGTGGGTGGATGAAAATAAGGGTAGTATGATAATTTTATTTTGATATTAGAGAGAATTTGGGTAATTTATCATTTTCTATTAGGTTAGTTGTAGAAAAATTATGACAATAGGATATTTGTAATTTTCAAAATATGAGGAAATCCATATTTTTGACAAATCTCATGGATATATATATATATATTTTTTTGATCGGCAAAGAAAAATTCCATTAAAAGCATGAAATTAAAGGTACAGGAAGATGAACTGCACTGAGAGAGTTTCGGAAAGTATAAAATACTCCTACTACTGCTACTCGCAACCATACAACCAACCCCTCAGCCTCACATTTTTTTTTAAAACAAAAGTTAAGAAGGACTTAACAGAATATAAAACACATGATTTCCCACAAAATCAACCCACCAAAAACAAACCACAAAATCAAGTTAGAGAACCAAATATTTTAAACACCAACAACAGTCCCACAGCCCACAGTACCCAAGACACGCCACCCACGCCTACACTCTGCAGCCCACGCCTACACTCTGAAGCCAACCACCCCGCCTGAACACCTTAGCTGCTGTGCTGCTGCACTCCCGAGGCCACCCCTTCTCTGCTGAACTCTGCTGCCCTCCAAATACCACCGGAGAACACCATCAATCAACAGCCCACTTGCTGCCCACTTACTGCCGAACTCCAACCTCTACACTTGCTGCCGAACAACTTGCCAAACTCCAAACACCACCGAAACTCCAAACACCTAAGCTGCTGTGCTGCTGCACTCCCGAGGCCACCCCCACTCTGCTGCACTCTGCTGCCCTCCCCACACCACCGGAAAACTCTGCTGCCCTCCAAATACCACCGGAAAACACCATCAACCAAGCTCCAAACTCCAATGCAACTCCAAACTCCAAACTCCAACCTCCAAACTCTGAAGACAGATTAACACCCAACCTCCAAACTCCAAACTCCAACCTCCACACTTGCTGCCGAAGACACCTGCACCCACACCCACTGCAGCTCCACACAGAACACCACTCACCACCATACATTTAGAAGATCATCCCTCAAACTCTCATCCAAAGAGGAGCGCACGAATGAAAACCAGACAGATCTGGATCAACTTCGACATCCATGATTTTGCCCAAACAAAGCATCGAAACTTCTCCACTAACCTGAACCAGAGTTCACCCCTCAAGCTTCTACTCACAAAAGAGCGCACGAATGAAGATCCTGGACGGCCCCGAAGCACCATAAAAACCCACCGCTGCAACACAAACACCCAAAGGTGGGAGAAATGAGGGAAATCAAGTTTATTGGAGGGAAAAGAACAAACAAACGGACGCCGGAAAGAAACTAGGCCAGCCGACCGCCATAGCCGAAGGCGGCGGCCGGCCGGCCCAAAGGAGGTCCGAGGAGGAGGAGGTTTTAGAGAGAGAGGAGGAGGAGGTTTTAGATATATTTAATATATATATCAACAAAGGAGCACACATATTAGATTATGTGAAGAGTAATGCAATAATTATTATTTTATTTTTTAATCTAATGTGTTAGTCTAATTATCAGCATTGTATGAAAGATATATGGGAAATTCTATTTGCAAACCATGTACACACCACAAATGTGTTCAGATATAAATGTTTAAATAAATATCAAATGTTCGGATATAAAGTTATGAACAAAAATAAATTGTTCAAATATACATTCCGTTCAATTATTTATATTTGAACTACAGAGAAATAAGAATATGAATTGTATTGAATGAAATCAATCACAAATAATACAGTGATGACAGTATTTATATACATACCTAGGACTCTTTCCTTAACCTAACCATGACTACCTAACCTAACTATAACTATCTAACTAAACCATAGTTAATCTCTAACAAACTAACAGCTCATTTGCAACTTGCTTTGTAATTCACATGTGCTTGAAATGTGTGTGTGTGTGTGTGTGTGTGTGTGTGTGTGTGTGTGTGTGTGTGTGTGAGAGGAGAGATGTAACTAATGAGAGAGAGTTGCAACTGTTGTAGCTTTAGCTGCTCTGTCTATTCTGAGCTGTAGCCTTGGCTGTTGGCTGCTGAGCTATGGCCTTGACTGCTGGACTGTGGCCTTGGCTGAAGCTACTAGCTGTGTTGTGGCCTGGACTGGACTGTGGCCTTGGCTACAGCTGGCTGCTCTGCCTTATCATTCTCTCCTCAAACTCATAGGACTGGAAAGGACTAAGAGTTTGCTTTGAAGGTACTAAAATCTAGCCACAGTATAGGGTTTGGTAAAAATGTTTGCTATTTGATCAATAGTAGGAATGGGACAAATGTGAAGTTTCTTGGCTGCAACCCTTTCTCTGACAAAATGATAATCCACTTCGATATGCTTAGTCCTAGCATGAAACACAGGATTGTGGGTCATAGCAATAGCAGATAAGTTGTCACACCAAAGAGTTGGAACAAACATATGAATGTGAAGCTTTGCCAACAACATAGCAAGCCAACTAAGTTCTGCTGATGTCTGAGCTAATGCCTTATACTCTACCTTTGAAGAAGATTAAGACACAATTGGCTGCTTCTTTACAGACCAGGAAATTAAGTTGGGGCCAAGGTAAACACAATAGCTAGTAGTTGACCTCTTATCAACCACATTACCTATCCAATCTGAGTCTAAGGAGGCATTAAGAATAAGAGGACCACTAGAGAAATGAAGACCATGAGCCAAGGTACCTTTAAGATATCTGAGCAACCTTTTGACAGAAGCAAAATGACTATTTAAAGGTGCTGGCATGAATTGATAGGCGTGATTGATTGTAAAGGCAAGATCTGGCCTAGTGATAGTTACGTATTGAAGAGCACCTACTAAACTTCTATAAGAGATGACTGAGAAAAGGGTAAATTAGCATCTGAAGAAAGAGTAAGAGACTTAATAGCCATGGGAGAAGAGTATGGCTTGCAATCACTCATGTCTGCTTTGGCTATAATTTCTGAAGCATACTTCTATTAAGAAAAAACATAGCCAAAAAAAGTCTTGGTGACAGAAATACCAAGAAAGTAGTTAATAAATCCTAGTTCTTTCATAGAAAAAGTGGCATGCATTTGTTGAAGCAGAGAAGTAATGTAAAGAGGGTCACTGCCTGTGAGAAGAATATCATCAACATATATGAGAAGAATGGTGATAGAAGTAGAAGTCTGTAGACACCCCATTTTTGACCGTCCTCAAGACTTAATTGTGCTTGTAGGTACACCCAACGGCTGGTTCGATTGCTTGCCCAGCATTCGACTGCCGCGACGGAACGTCACTGGTTCGGGTTTTCAGAACCTTGTATCCTTTTTGTCTCATTTTTGGACCCTGACCTGGTCCTTTCAGGGTGGCCCCTGTGGTGCACTGCCGGCCATGGCATGGCACTGCCGGCCATGGCTTGGCCCCTGCCGGCTATTTGTGAGCACATACCGGCCATCAGTGTGGCACTGCCGGCCACTGCTGATGGCCGGCACCCCCCCTATTTCAGCTGGTTTCCGGGAAGATCTTTTGTACCAGCTAGATTCCTCATATCTGCCCTCCATACACGTGTATAGAGGGATGAAGCTCTTGTCAAGCTTGTTCAAGAAGCTTTAGCTTTGCATTCCTCTATATAAGCAAGGGGCTCCTTCATTTCAGGGGGTTCTGAGTTTTGGGAGAGAAAAAAAGGCTGTCTCTCTCTATATTGTGTGTGTTTTGTGCCTTAGAGTTGGATTTCTTTGCACTTTTGCACTACAACACCTAGGTATACACCCCCATCCTCCATTCCAGCACATTGGAAGCCATTTGAGGAGGTTGGAAGCTCAGAATCTTGGACCAAAACCTGCTGGTTTACTGCTCTTCAAAGGTAAGTCTTCATATCCCTTAAACTTGCACTTTCTTTGTTCATTGGCTAGCCTTACTTGCAAGCATTTTTGGACTTTGTCATGAACTGAAGTTAGTCATATTTTGAGCTCCTTTTCATGTTTGATCAAAGACTCTTTGCTGTTTGAGGCCTCCTCCTACCACTTGTCTCTTTATCCCTCTTTTAGGCCTTTTTCTTGTATGATAGTTTGGCCTTATTTGTGATCATTTTCGTGGCTTGATATAAAATGAGAAGTGCCTTACTTTGAGCCCCTCTTCAACTTTTTTGAAGGGCTCTTTGCCATTTGGGGCCAGCTTCTGTCCCTTGCCTCTAATCCCTCTTTTAGGCCCATTTTTGCATGATAGATTAGCCATACTTGTGTTCATTTTTTAGAGTTATCATAAACTGAAAAATATCTTGTTTTAATCTCATCTTCATGTTTTATTAAGGTCTATTCTCTGTTTGGGGTCATCTTCCCCTATGCATGCTTCATCTCTTCATGATTAGAGCCATACATGTGAGCATTTGCATTGGCCTTGTTTTGGCCTCTTAGCCACTAAAATTCAGTGGATTTTCAGTGGCCTTGATGTATTTTTGAGGACCAAAATTAGAGGGGGGTGACCCCCTCTCTCCTTGTCGTGTTTGGGGATCTTTTAGGCCTTCCAAAGGGACCCTATTTTGCATGTATCAAAGTCTTGTTTCAGGCCTCATTTTATGAGTTTTGAGGTCTGCCTTGGTGCTGTCCAAGGCCCTTTTGGCCATATTTTATATCTATGATGCATGTGTAGACCAATCCCATTCAAGGCCTTTCAAAGAGGCCTTTCTTTGCATGTTTCCGGGACCAATTTTAAGGTCAATTTGGTGAGTTTTGGAGCTATCATATTTGATTTTCAGAGTTTATTTGGCTATGCTAAGTGTCCATCTTGCATGTGCTTAAGAATCCCTTGCATAGCCCTCTAAAGGAGTTCATCATTTTTGCATATATTGGTTGCATATCCATGGTTATTTGGGCATATTTTGGCATGTTTAGTTCACTGATTTTTGCTGGTTTGGTGAGTGCTCACTTACATTATATACTTGCCATGTAAACCATGTTCACTAGTCAAAATTGCATGCTACTTTAGCCCATCTTGCTAGCACCTTTTGGCCATACTTTGAACTAAGAAAGTTCATGTTTTGGGACTGCCTTGATTCTGTCTTCATGCTTCACGATCAAATAATGCATGCTTTGTATAGCTGTAAGTCATTCCATGTGCCTAGTTTTGAGTTTCGGGTCTCACCTCATGCATCGGGTGCCATGTTTTCATGATTTGGGGCTGTTTAGCATCATATTTCAGTGCTGAAATTTGTTTGTTTGCATATCATGTTCCATGCCTTACCATGCTTTGGTAGAGTGGCATTCGTGCCTTAGATTCGGTCCTCGGTTCGCGTGCATGCGTGCACGCATCTCGAGAGTCTCATTTTCATCTTATGGCTACTGATGTGAGTGTGGCTGAGGTCCACTCATGTTGGTGTAAGTCCATTGTGCATTGTGTATGCCATTTCATTTCATAGCATTGCGTATGCTAGGTTGTATGTTAGCGCATTGTGTATGCTGTGTTACCTCGTGCATCGTGTATGTCATTTCATAGCATCGTGCATGTTAGGTTGTATCTTAGTTGCATTCACGCATGTCATGCATATTGCACTGTGTTCGGGATAGGAGTTAGCTCGAGCACTGGAAACGAGGTATGTTTCGTACTTCGAGTGACGGAACGTGTCTCAATTCCCCAGTCGTCGACACTCCGGATTACCCATGATGGAGTCCAGGCCTTGTTATGGTCATACGCGCATTCATTTCATATTGAGTCGTGCAAATCGACTTCTCGGCCATCATGCATCGATATGCGTGATTGGTGGCACGAGGATCGATGACTACACTCCTTGAAGAGTAGTCAAGCATACATATGTGAAAATACTTTGCCATGCCCCTTTGTTGCTCTCTGTTGCAGCAAATTAGGAATCAGCAGCCTTCCGGAACTTGGCACGCATTTCAAGAACAACTGCAAATAGAGGCTAATTGGGGCATCGCAGTGGATTTCCGCACAAAGGCAGCCCGAACATGCATCATTCATCATCCGGAGCAGAGCTGAGGCGGTCCCTGGCTTGCATGCTAGTTTATTGCTTTCCTAGAATTAATTTGTTAATTAATTAGGGTTTTGTATTTATTCGGGACTGTATATTATTTATTCGGACCCTCCGAGGAGGGCAATTTTGTAATAAGTGTGCGTGTGTGTGATGTATGTCTTCCAACCCCACGTCTTTCTCCCTTTTATTTACCAGCTTACGATGGTTAGATTAGGGCATGTTTCAATTAGCATACAGTATGATAGCATGTTTGCATTCATTCATCTGTCTTGCATGCACCGGGCTCGGCGCATCATACTAACTGCATTTGTATTTCAATTCCGAGTTGAATACATGTTAGTTGTAGCATTCCATATGCCATGTTTAGAATAGCCGAGCCTGCTATAGTTACATTTTTGCATGTGTTGCATTAGGCATTTCTGTATAGTTAGGATCATGCACGGATTTCTAATTAGCTTCTGTTTTGGCTTGGAGTACTCGGTAAGTTTTTATGCTTTAGCATCCTTGTATGCGTGTGAGTGACTGCCATAATAGCATGTTTGCCATGAGGCTAAATGCTTATGTGATATAACTGCCTGAATGCCTGTGGGTGAAAGTTGGGTTATTTGGATTGGAACAATTCGTTAAAATGTGTGTTTTAAAGCCCACTAGATAGTGGCAAAATCATGTTTCTAAGCCCGCCCGAGGGTGGCAAATCCACGTCTTAGCCTACTTGCGAGTAGCACCATCAAACCATTTTCAAATAAACAAACATGAAATGTTTTGTTCCAATTCAGGCGATCCAATCTATACTTATATGCTGTGCGTATCACTTAGTAAATCTAGGCTAATAACCGAAACAAGAACACATAATGTTTTCAAAACTCGATATCATGGTTAGTAGAGGCCGGTCTTTGATCGGGCGAACAGGGGTGCTCACGAAGTGACCTTTCCCAATCGTACCCAAGTTCCCGAGCCGAGGCAACTTTGGTGATGACGGACACGTGGCCTTAGGCAACGAGTCAGGGTTTCCTAAATTTCCCAAAATAAAATATTTAGGTGGCGACTCTGTATCTGGCAAAGCAGTCCATGTTTGGCACTTCTTTCTAAAAATCTGTTTTCTTAAAACGATTTGCCGGATTTGGACTCTTTGGTTCAGATTACGAACCGTGACAATTTGAGTCCGAACTGTAGTAGACCCACAAACGAACAGAACGGGACTCACCCTCCTGAGGCGTTCGGAGACGTCTACAGTTTCTGGCGACTCTGCTGGGGATTTAGAGAATTTGACTCGAACTCATGATATCTTGTTTTGTTTACACTTATGTGTTTCTTTGCATTGCATTTGCATTGATATCTAGTTTGGAGGCTTGTCTTGTCAAGGCATGACCATAAGGCTGACCGGTTGTGGGCTCTACCAGTATGGGAACACAAACCCCGGTTTTACCGGGGCACCCTTTTTGACTATTCGACCTAGTGCATATTCGGATCCATAGTGACCATTCCAAACTAGGACAGGTTGCTTAACCGATATAGGTTGTTTGAAACCGTTGCGTGCGTAGTGAAACCCTAGCTCCTGACAAATAGGACAGGGAAACCCTAACCTCTCGTAGAGGTGTTTTGCGTGCTTTTGTGCAAAATGTGAACTCGTTGGGAACGTGTGACACAATCCTTTGAGAGTCTTAATACGGAGGAGGACCTCTTCAAACCTTGGGGATCATATCAGAATCAGATTTGGGTCAAAATCCAGGGGTTTGTGTTTGATTTGGTGGAAATATACCAGAACTAGAACCCGAGAAAAATTGTATATTGCTTTGTTTTGACCAGCATATCCGGTATCCCGATCTAATGGAGCATTTGTTTTCAATGCTAGGAGGAGGTTTGTTTGAGCCAGAGAAGGAGCAGTGCCTACCTTAACCTCATCACAGTCTATTCAATCCCAGAAAAGGCCCCCTCTGAAAAAGCCCAATCCAGCCAAACCTGTCTAAACTGATCCAATTCCGATACATCAGCTATAGCCAAGTCGAAATCCTTGATTGGTAAGCATTTAGGTTACCCCTATCCAACTCAGCAGACCCGTGATGGCTCAGAGTCCAGAAGAAGTTGTGGCCATGAGAACGGCCCTAAACTAGGGAATTGCTATACAAGATGAGACCAATGCTGAAACGCAATGCCCGTCTGGGGCGTCTGCCTCACATCCAGCTTTGGGACCCCAGGCGAATTTTGACCCACTTCCGCCAGCTGAAATCTGCATGGCTCGGATCCTCGAGAAGGGTTGGCTCCAGCCCAAGTTTTCAGACCCCTGGTACAGCCTAATGAGAGGCTTTATTCCCGTGATGTTAATGATCTCAGCCTAACCTCGGTGAAGATTGCCAATCTTGAGAAGCAATTTAAAAAGGCACAGGGACTTGATTCCATTCCCGACATTGTAGATGGGTACACCGAGGCTGCCGTACTGCTCCCAGACAGATTCAAAATGCCATATATTGACCGTTTCGACGGGTCTGAAGATCCTATGGTACACATCTGGCTTTTCTTGGACATCCTGAAACCGATAGGTCTGACTAAGCCTCAAAAGCTCTCTTTGTATGGGAGAACCCTGTCGGGTATAGCAGCCACTTCGTATGCCAAGTTGGAGGATACAGTGAAGCAGAACTGGGAAGAGTTGGCTGAGGCATTTGTCAATCAGTACTCTTACAATACGCAACTTGAAGTGACCATCCAAGAGCTTGAAGCAATCCATCAGAATCCTACAGAGTCTTTTGCAGAATTTATTGCAAGGTGGAGAGCAAAGGCAGCAATGATGACAGCTCGCCTTTCTGAGAAGGATCAGGTACGAATGGTGGTGCGGAATCTTGAATATGATATGTTTCAAAAGTTGATGGTCGTCCCACTATCCACTTTCAAAAGTTTGCACGAATTGGGGGTTCAGATCGAGAGTGCGCTCAACAGTGAGATCATTCCCAGAACAAGCAAACCGATAAGGAAGGTGATTGCCAGGAGTACCAATGCTGGTAGTAGCACCATTCCCAAACCCATTGAGATCAACACAGTCACCACAGCCGACCCTTTTGCCAATCTAAGCCCACAAACAGCTGGCCCAGCCCGAGCTCAGGGCAGAACTTTCACCCCCCTTTATATGAGCCTGACTAGCGCACTAAAAGTCTTGATAAAAAGAGGGCATCTCAAACCCCTTGATCCTCAACCCCTTCCTGACCCACTCCCAGCCAGACATAACCCTGCCAAGTACTGTGTGTACCATCAGCAGCGCGGTTATGACACCGATCGTTGCTACCACCTTCGTCATGAGATCCAGAATCTCATCGACAACCAGACGATAGCTCCACCTCCAGATCCCAATGACCAAACATCTCCTGCCTACCTTAATCTCATCCATACATTACCGCCCGCCTTTAACCCCAGCATATACATCACCCCAGCCCATTTACCCAAGCCTGAGGTGTTCATTCCGGAAAGTATTGATTTGTATATGATGGATGCACCAAATCCGGTTCAGGAACACCGAGAGCGCAACATGAGTGAACCCACTATTGCTGAGATGTTGGGAATGTTTGAAGACCTGCAGGGAACGGTGACAGATTTGACATTTGGCGTTTCGATCCCATTACTAAGGTCCTCAACCTCGGGGCGAATTGTAGGTAAAAAAAGCCAATCCAAAACTATTCCAAGTCTGGGTGGTGATGTGGCAACAACAACTGGGCTCCGCTCCGACATAGCAATTCAATCCCTTGGCCAAGCAGAAGCAAGTGGCAGAGACGAAGCCAGGGCAGGTATTGATTTTCATATACAACTTCAGTGGGTTATCAAGGCATTGAGGGTCAAAGGGCTAAGCAGGCAGCAAGTGCTTACAGTTGTGGCAAAAACGGTGGATGACACTTTTGCTACTCGGGATGAGGGCATTCTGAGTCAAGGGGCAAGGGAAGTTGTACCAGAAAGACTCCTTTCAGTTCCATTCCTACACTCGAAAGAGATCGACAAACCTAGTCAACACCTGCTGACCCTTTCGCCGGTACATCCAACACAATCTCTCAAACCGTGAAGTACCCGCCTCGAGAAAAAAGGTTCTTCGCACCGCTTTATATGTCCTTATCCAAAGCCATGATTGTGCTAATCGAAAAAGGCCATCTCAAACCCCTTGAGCCTCAGCCTCTCCCGAAGAATCTTCCCCCCTCCCATGATCCGGCCAAGTACTGTGCCTTTCATCAGCAAGACGGTCATGGCACTAACAGTTGTTTCCGCCTTCGCCATACAATTCAAGACCTGTTTGATAAGAAAGTCATCGCTCCATCTGAAGATCCCAAAGCTGTCAGTAACCTCCTCCCTGACCACAATAGCTTGCCAATGGCCAACCATCCCCCTGGCCAATATGTCATACCCGCTAATGAGCCCAAACCTTTTGAGTTTAGCCCAAAATCTTCTTGTCTGATCGACATTGTTGAAGAGATAGAAAGTTCACTTGATCTCGATATGTGGAAAATTTATGAAACGGTGCTGCCAGCCCTGGTGGTTGGAATGAGAAACCTCAGTCTCAACTAAGATAGAAGTCTGAAACCAACCTTTTTGGGCATGGATGTGTATTGAAGGCGGATCTAAACCCTCTTGTGGGCCATTTCAAGTTGTTTTTGAATTCTACGGATGGACTTGGAGAAGGGTACTCCCCTTTTTGTTTCAGAAATGCTTTATTTTGTTTTGAGTTGTGTGTCTTGTAAATAGTTTTGTTTGTGAGTGCTATTTTCTTCCTTTTCTTGCGTTGTAGCGTCAGTTGAGTCTTTTTCTTTGAGTCGCTCTCATGTACCCTCAGGTCTTCATCTTTTTAAGAAAATGAGAGTCAAATTTTTGATCATTTTATTGTGCCTATAGTGATGCATGTGTGACCTTTGGCAGATAGAAAAAGATTTTGAATTTGTTTTTGAAATTGTTTTCTGAATGAAATTCCGCTAATAAGCTCGAGTATTGAGAAGGATCCCTTGAATAGTTTGAGTGAATTCTGACTTGCCAGCACAAAGTCATTCACAATTTCAAGAATTTTCAACCACCTCTTTTGTAAAGCTTGCGAAGTTAGTTTCAGAATTGTGTGTGATATCTCATTTTATCCTGGGGATTCTCTCCGCCATCAGGCGATCATTTTGATAAGCACAAGGCAGCTTTCAGACCTACAAGCACAAAGTAACTTTCAGATTTCACAAGTCATAGAATCTCTCCCCTTGGTACTTTTATTATTTCAAAAAAAAACAAACAAAAAAGCAAACAACAACAACAAACAGAAAAAGAAAATTGAAAGAAAAAGAGAAGAAAAGAGAAGAAAAGAAAGAAAAAGAAGAAAAAGGAAAGAAGTCAATCATTAAGCCAAGGGCATCCATTGGAATGAAATCCAATCAACTATCTGGAAAGAAACTTCTGTATGAATTCGGGAAAGCCAGTGTGCGGAGGTACCACAGTGCAAGAAGAGCCAACCTTCAAAATGGAGCAAGAGAAAAGAAGAAGACATGCTGGAGAACCAGAGTCAAATCAAGGCGAAGTCAGTTCCAGTGATTAGGGCAAGGGTGACCATTGATCATATTCACCACACTCACCACATTCACCGCAGATGTTGTAACATTATCCTTGAGAGGCTTGCTAGGCTGAAAATCCGAAAGGGCGACCTAGGCAAAAGTTAGAGCATGAAAAATGAGAAATCAAAAAAATAGAGCTTGCAAGGTTGAAAACCCCGAAGGGGCGACTTTGGCAAAAGTTAGAGTGTAAAAGGAGAGATTAAATACCCGAGGGAACCTTGACCTTGAACTACGTTGACCTGATTCTCATTCTTGGGATACGTAGGCAGCTTCATCCCGAAGTTCGGTCTCAATCATATCCATCTCATTCTGCCTCAACTCAATCACCTTGCCCGAGTCCTGTCGTCAACTTCACACCAATCCATGAGCTACACCGACTGCTGCGCATATCATATACTTGCGCTGGGTAAGAAAGAACTAACTTGAATCGGCAAGAGGAGCAATTTTCAATACTTGAACTTATCAGTAGAATCTCTTTCTTGAGCAAAACAGGGATTAAAATTGATTTTTAAAAGGGAGCATAAGTAAAACTAGGGGCACCATGAATGATCAATTACCTTGAGTTTTTTTTCTGCTTTTGGGTCAGTTGTGGGTTCTGTTGTGTTGTGCCTAATATTTGTCTCAGTTTGCTCTCTGTATCGAGTCACCATAGCATGTCGTTATTCGAGTCACCATAACGCGTCTGATGTGTTGTCAAAAAAAAAAAAAAAAAAAGGCTCTCCATCGAGTCACCAGTAGCGAGTTTGTTGCTTGAAAAAGTTCAACAGAGTGGCATGGCCAAAATTCCATACACAAATATCCATTCTAACTCGGAAACAAGTCCATGTGTGGAATTCATAAGCAAGCTGAGAGTGCCCATGCAAGGGGCAACATATTTATGATCAGTGGGTTCTTAATATGTCAGAAGAGAAGCATGAGTCTGATGGGTTGACAACGGATCTGATAATCCCCATTTCCTGTGCCTGCATAATGTTTAAGACGGTGCCCAATGGCTGGACACTAGGGGCAATTTTCATTGCATTTGATCGGGTCACCAATTGAACAAGGGGCAGAAACCCAGACAGTGCCCAATGGCTGGACACTAGGGGCAATTTTCATTGCATTTGATCAGGTCATCAATTGAACAAGGAGCTTAGATCCAACTTATCTCTCAGTTTACCAAAGCCATCTGTTGGGCACTTTTCCCCTGGATTAGGGTGGGTTTACCCCCATGATGACTCTGATATGGTTCAACTTTTGAAAACTATCTCCGACCATTCCGAAACTCTCTTGGGGATTGCCATATTCCCTCTAATTAATGCATGCTTGTTATGCCTACATGTTCCTACATATGGGTTGCTTTCAACTGCGTAATTGGCTGCTCTTGCTATTGACTTTGTTTTGTGCTTAACAGAGTTTTGTTGAGTTGCTTCCCTCTGTAGTACATTTCAATAGGTTGTGGCAAAATGCCCTTTACTCATCTCAAAATGTACATGACGCATTACGTTGAGTGTTGCTCGTTTCCCTCAATATGCTTTCACTATTGCGTAGAATATGCTTTTATGCATAGAATATGGTTTCCGTGTTGCATAGAAAATGCTCGTTTTTTTTCCGCATAGAACATACACCTCTTCCATATTTGCATAGATCCTGCATTGCATCGCACTATCTTGTGCATTCGCACTATCTTGTGCACTCGCGTTTTCTTGTGCATTTGCACTATCTTGTGCACTCGCGTTGTCTAAACGCATCGCGCTGTTTGGCGCATCGCACTATCTTGTGCATTCGCACTATCTTGTGTACTCGCGTTGTCTAAACGCATCGCGTTGTTTGGCGCATCGCACTATCTTGTGCATTCGCACTGTCTTGTGCACTCGTACTATCTTGTGCACTCGCGTTGTCTAAACGCATCGCGCTGCTTGGCGCATCGCACTATCTTGTGCACTCGCGCTTTCTTGTGCATTCGCACTATCTTGTGCACTCGCGTTGTCTAAACGCATCGCGCTGTTTGGCGCATCGCACTATCTTGTGTATTCGCACTGTCTTGTGCACTCGCACTATCTTGTGCACTCGCGTTGTCTAAACGCATCGCGCTGTTTGGCGCATCGCACTATCTTGTGCACTCGCGCTTTCTTGTGCATCGCACTATCTTGTGCACTCGCGTTGTCTAAACGTATCGCGCTGTTTGGCGCATCGCACTATCTTGTGCATTCGTACTGTCTTGTGCACTCACACTATCTGGTGCACTCGCATTGTCTAAACGCATCGCGCTGTTTGGCGCATCGCACTATCTTGTGCATTCGCACTATCTTGTGCACTCGCACTATCTTGTGCACTCGCGCTGTTTAGCGCATCGCACTGTCTTGTGCACTCGCGTTGTTTAACGCATCGCGCTGTTTAGCGCATCGCGCTGTCTTGTGCACTCGCGCTTTCTTGCGTATCGCACTATCCTGTGCATTTCATTACATACCCTCATCTTGCATAAAGGAAAATGCTTGTATCTTTTGCTTTGAACTTGCATCGCGCTTTCTTACGCACCTTACCTGCACCTGTTGGTGCATTGCATTGTTCGCGTTTTCTTGCGCATCTTACCTGCACTTGTTAGTGCATTGCATTGCTCAAACTGTCTTGTGCACTCCCTGGTCTAGGAGACCTTAAATCCTCCGGTCTAAGGAGACCTTAAATCCTGCATCATCATTCGCGCTATTTTGCGCATCGTACTTGCATTTTACTTGCATTTTGTCGCACTATCTTGTGCACTCTTTGGTCTAGGAGACCTTAAATCCTCTAAAGGTGCAATTCCTTTGGTGTTTGTCGTGCCCGAATGACTTCCAGCGGTCTGGTATAGCCACCTGCCTGTGTTAGCAGTGAGTTCCTAGGAGACCAACTGAGACGGTGGAAACTAGAGTTCGAATGGCTCATGCCTAGAACATAAAGGTTCGGGATTTCAGAGACTAAAGTCTGGTTTAAATACCCAGGGGTATATCCTCGGCTTGAAATCTGTATGGCAGCCCCATAGATTGAGATAGCATCTGTATGCGCCTCAATTCTGGATACTGATCCAACCTAGTCTGTTACCCTGTTGGAGAATAGGGAAAGCTGCAACCATAGTCAGGGAGAAAAGTAGCACTTGTGGTTCAACTGAGAAGAAGAGGAAGATTCCCATATCAGCATGAGGAAGGATATTGTCGAGGTAAGTCATTGCCGATTGCCCCTGTAAGGTACCTTTACCTCTTAGCTATTACATTGCATTTTAGCCACTACATTGCAGTGCATTGCATGAATCCTTAATTTTCAAACCGGCTTCGCGTAGCGTATAAGTCCAATTTTCAAAATATTTCTGTATATCATTTGCATTTTGCTCCAGCCTTCAGGCGCATCCCTGCATACTTTTACTAATTGATTGTCTGAGTCTTCGGCCTTGTCAAAAATGGGTCGTCTCTGGGCTTTGACAATCACTCTCGTCATTGTTATGACTTCTGAGTTCTGTCAAAGAGGGGCAACTGTAGACACCCCATTTTTGACCGTCCTCAAGACTTAGTTGTGCTTGTAGGTACACCCAACGGCTGGTTCGATTGCTTGCCCAGCATTCGACTGCCGCAGCGGAACGTCACTGGTTCGGGTTTTCAGAACCTTGTATCCTTTTTGTCTCATTTTTGGACCCTGACCTGGTCCTTTCAGGGTGGCCCCTGTGGTGCACTACCGGCCATGGCTTGGCCCCTGCCGGCTATTTGTGAGCACATACCGGCCATCAGTGTGGCACTGCCGGCCATTGCTTATGGCCGGCACCCCCCCTATTTCAGCTGGTTTCCGGGAAGATCTTTTGTACCAGCTGGATTCCTCATATCTGCCCTCCATACACGTGTATAGAGGGATGAAGCTCTTGCCAAGCTTGTTCAAGAAGCTTTAGCTTTGCATTCCTCTATATAAGCAAGGGGCTCCTTCATTTCAGGGGGGTTCTGAGTTTTGGGAGAGAAAAAAAGGTTGTCTCTCTTTATATTGTGTGTGTTTTGTGCCTTAGAGTTGGATTTCTTTGCACTTTTGCACTACAACACCTAAGTATACACCCCCATCCTCCATTCCAGCACCTTGGAAGCCATTTGAGGAGGTTGGAAGCTCAGAATCTTGGACCAAAACCTGCTGGTTTACTGCTCTTCAAAGGTAAGTCTTCATATCCCTTAAACTTGCACTTTCTTTGTTCATTGGCTAGCCTTACTTGCAAGCATTTTTGGACTTTGTCATGAACTGAAGTTAGTCATATTTTGAGCTCCTTTTCATGTTTGATCAAGGACTCTTTGCTGTTTGAGGCCTCTTCCTACCACTTGTCTCTTTATCCCTCTTTTAGGCCTTTTTCTTGTATGATAGTTTGGCCTTATTTGTGATCATTTTCGTGGCTTGATATAAACTGAGAAGTGCCTTATTTTGAGGCTCTCTTCAACTTTGTTGAAGGGCTCTTTGCCATTTGGGGCCAGCTTCTGTCCCTTGCCTCTAATCCCTCTTTTAGGCCCATTTTTGCATGATAGATTAGCCCTACTTGTGTTCATTTTTGAGAGTTATCATAAACTGAAAAATATCTTGTTTTAGTCTCATCTTCATGTTTTATTAAGGTCTATTCTCTGTTTGGGGTCATCTTCCCCTATGCATGCTTCATCTCTTCATGATTAGAGCCATACATGTGAGCATTTGCATTGGCCTTGTTTTGGCCTCTTAGCCACTGAAATCCAGTGGATTTTTAGTGGCCTTGATGTGTTTTTGAGGACCAAAATTAGAGGGGGGTGACCCCCTCTCTCCTTGTCTTGTTTGGGGATCTTTTAGGCCTTCCAAAGGGACCCTATTTTGCATGCATCAAAGTCTTGTTTCAGGCCTCATTTTATGAGTTTTGAGGTCTGCCTTGGTGCTGTCCAAGGCCCTTTTGGCCATATTTTATATCTATGATGCATGTGTAGACCAATCCCATTCAAGGCCTTTCAAAGAGGCCTTTCTTTGCATGTTTCCGGGACCAATTTTAAGGTCAATTTGGTGAGTTTTGGAGCTATCATATTTGATTTTCAGAGTTTATTTGGCTATGCTAAGTGTCCATCTTGCATGTGCTTAAGAATCCCTTGCATAGCCCTCTAAAGGAGTTCATCATTTTTGCATATATTGGTTGCATATCCATGGTTATTTAGGCATATTTTGGCATGTTTAGTTCACTGATTTTTGCTGGTTTGGTGAGTGCTCACTTGCATTATATACTTGCCATGTAAACCATGTTCACTAGTCAAAATTGCATGCTACTTTAGCCCATCTTGCTAGCACCTTTTGGCCATACTTTGAACTAAGAAAGTTCATGTTTTGGGACTGCCTTGATTCTGTCTTCATGCTTCACGATCAAATAATGCATGCTTTGTATAGCTGTAAGTCATTCCATGTGCCTAGTTTTGAGTTTCGGGTCTCACCTCATGCATCGGGTGCCATGTTTTCATGATTCGGGGCTGTTTAGCATCATATTTCAGTGCTGAAATTTGTTTGTTTGCATATCATGTTCCATGCCTTACCATGCTTTGGTAGAGTGGCATTCGTGCCTTAGATTCGGTCCTCGGTTCGCGTGCATGCGTGCACGCATTTCGAGAGTCTCATTTTCATCTTATGGCTACTGATGTGAGTGTGGCTGAGGTCCACTCATGTTGGTGTAAGTCCATTGTGCATTGTGTATGCCATTTCATTTCATAGCATTGCGTATGCTAGGCTGTATGTTAGCGCATTGTGTATGCTGTGTTACCTCGTGCATCGTGTATGTCATTTCATAGCATCGTGCATGTTAGGTTGTATCTTAGTTGCATTCACGCATGTCATGCATATTGCACTGTGTTCGGGATAGGAGTTAGCTCGAGCACTGGAAACGAGGTACATTTCGTACTCCGAGTGACGGAACGTGTCTCACTTCCCTAATTGTCGACACTCCGGATTACCCATGATGGAGTCCAGGCCTTGTTATGGTCATACGTGTATTCATTTCATATTGAGTCGTGCAAATCGACTTCTCGGCCATCATGCATCAATATGCGTGATTGGTGGCACGAGGATCGATGACTACACTCCCTGAAGAGTAGTCAAGCATACATATGTGAAAATACTTTGCCATGCCCCTTTGTTGCTCTCTGTTGCAGCAAATCAGGAATTAGCAGCCTTCTGGAGCGTGGCACGCATTTCAAGAACAACTGCAAACAGAGGCTAATTGGGGCATCGCAGTGGATTTCCGCACAAAGGCAGCCCGAACATACATCATTCATCATCCGGAGCAGAGCTGAGGCGGTCCCTGGCTTGCATGCTAGTTTATTGCTTTCCTAGAATTAATTTGTTAATTAATTAGGGTTTTGTATTTATTCGGGACTGTATATTATTTATTCGGACCCTCCGAGGAGGGCAATTTTGTAATAAGTGTGCGTGTGTGTGATGTATGTCTTCCAACCCCACTTCTTTCTCCCTTTTATTTACCAGCTTACTGTAGACACCCCATTTTTGACCGACCTTAAGACTCAGACGTCATCAATTGAGCGCTTGGTGATGTTACATATTGTGCTCGTTCTGAGGTTGCGGAGTCTCGGCTGCGAGCCTTGCCTCCGGACTTCCGGACTCTTTTGTGCTTTGCCTCGGTTTACGAACCAGGCTCGGTTTCCTCTGTTTTCTCTTCCTAAGGGGAGGGAGAGGTCTAGTAGATCATCTCTCAGTGGCCGTAGGCTACGTTTTGTGGTCGCAGGCCATTTTTCCCATTTCGGAGCCCGATTCCCGGTTTTCGGAACCGTCAGGCCGTGTGCCTCGGTTCGGGACCGCCTAACCATCTCCGATTGCCCCGGTTTTTGGCATGCATCCTATTTACTCCCTTTTGAGGGACACTGGGGTCCGAGAGACCAACTTCGTGGTCGAACACCACTCCCGGTGCCTAACAGCCCACTTTCGGGGCCCCGAACTGCGTGTTTCGGCTCCCGAACCTTCATTCTACATTTTTGGGCTCTGACCCGAACTTGATATTGTTATATTTTGAGGTCCTTTTCATGTTTGATTAAGGACCTTTTGTTGTTTGACATCTCCATATACCACTTGCTTCTTTACCCCTCGTTTTTCCCCTTTTCTTGCACGGTACTTTAGGCGTACTTGTGGGCTGTGTTGAACTTGGTCATAAACTACAAAGTGTCTTATTTTGAGCCCCTCTTCAACTTTGTTGAAGGGCTCTCGGCCATTTGAGACCCGCAGCTATCACTTACCCCTTTAGCTCACCTTTTGGCCATTTTGGGGGGAAATTTGAATTTCATTTCCCCCCCATTTTTCCCCCTCTTTTCTACACGTTTTTTTGCCTATATATACAGCATCCCAGGTCTGTAAAAAGGGTTAGAACATTTTGTTTGGAGCTCCTATATTATATCTCTCTCTCTCTATAATTCCAAGCTTCAAAATCCTTAAGTGCCTACACCCATTTACACTATAACCCATAGCATCACTCCTCCTTACTCCATTCCAGCAGATTGAGGGTCATTTCTAGAGGCTAGGAGCTCTTCTTCTTGGTTTAAAGGTTGTTAAAGTTTGGTTCTACAAGGGTGAGTCCCATTTTCCCTTTTTCTTGCATTTTTTTGTTCCATTTCTTAGGCCTATTTGCTTATTGTTTCAAGCTCCGACCAAAACTGAAAAGGTCATTTTTTTGAGCTATATTCCATGTTTCATTAAGGGCTCATTACAGTTTGAATCTTATTTTTGACACTTGTTTCAATATCCTCTTGTATGACAATATTTTGCATGAAATTTCTAGCCTATGAGTGATCTATTTTCGAGCATAATGTAAACTGTAAGTGGGCCTATTTTGAGCCCCTCTTCAATATTGAAGAAGGGCTCAACCCTGTTTAGGCCCCCTATCTTGCACTTGCTTCACAATTCCTCCAATTTACCGTAAATTTGCATGATTTGTTTGGCCTACATGTAGTCTGTTTCGGAGCATGTCATGAACTGTGAGTAGGCTTATCTTGTGTCCCTCTACAACATTGTAGAAGGGATCAATCTTGTTGGGGGTCTCCATGTTATACTTGTCATTATACCCCTCTTTGACCCCCATTTTTGCATGCTTTTTTAAGCTTATCTAGCTTCTGTTTTCGGCCATCATCAGAGCTGGAAAGAGTCATATTTTGATCTTCTTGACATATTTCATTAAGGGTCTTTGCTGGTTTGATGAATGTTTGGGGTACCTCATGTTATAGCCTTATGTATCCTAGTTCTTGCATGACATTTTTAGCATGTTTTCATACTGAGTTGGGGGATGTCATCTACTGTAAATGTTCATATTTTTAGGCCCTCTTCAATGTTGTAGAACGATATTTTCTTGTTTGAGCTTTGCATTTATTACTTACTTCAATATCCCTCTTGTGGAGCCATTTTTGCATTCTTGCTTAATCCTATGTGTGCTTGCTGTTTAGCCCTTTTTATGACTGAAAAATGCTTGTCTTGGGGCTGCCTTGCTACTGTATTTTCATTCCATGTCCATATTGTGCATGTTTGGTATAGCTATAGGCCATTTCGGGTGCCTAAATTCGCATTTCGGGACCATTCCTCGCATTTGGTGTCATTTCGCCATCTTTCGGGAATGTTTTTCCCGTAATTTCAGTGCTGAAATTCATTTGCATGTTTGCATATCCTATTCCATGCCATTTCATGCCTTAGGGCCATTGCCTCGGTTTGCGTGCCCGTGTGCACGCATTTTGAGGCACTTCATTTTCATCCATCGGCCTCTTATGTGAGTGTGGCTGAGGCTCACTCATGTTAGTGTAAGTCCATTTTGCATTCTTTATGTCATTTTATCATCATTGCATTCCGTATGCCATTGCCTCGGTTTGCGTGCCCGTGTGCACGCATTTCGAGGCACTTCACTTTTATCCGACGGCCTCTTATGTGAGTGTGGCCGAGGTCCACTCATGTCAGTGTAAGTCCACTTTGCATTCTGTATGCCATTTTAGTCTCATTGCATCGTGTATGCCATTGCCTCGGTTTGCGTGCCCGTGTGCACGCGTTTCGAGGCATCTCATTTTTCCACTCTCGGCCTCCTATGTGAGTGTGACTAAGGTTCACTCGTGTTGGCGTAAGCCTATGCGGCATTGCGTATGCCATTTTCTCGTTTTGCGTACCCGTGTGCACGTATTTCGAGGCATCTCTTTTTCATCTCACGGCTTCTTATGTGAGTGTGGCTGAGGCTTTCTCATGTTGGTATAAGTCCAATTTGCATTGCGTATGCCATTTCATGCCTTAGGATCATTTTCTCGATTTGCGTGCACATGTGCACATATTTCGAGGCATGCCATTCCATAACATTGTGTATGTTAGGTTTGCATATTAGCTGCATTTCATGCATATCATGCTCATTGCATCGTGTTCGGGATAGGAGTTAGCCCAGGCACGGGAAACAAGGCACGTTTCGCACCCCGAGTGACGGAACGGGTCTCAATTCCCAAGTCACCGACACTCCGGATTACCCATGATGGAGTTAGGTTTTGTTGTAGCATTCATACGCATTCATCCTATATTGAGTTGTGCAATCCGACTCCTCGGCCATCATGCATCGAGATGCGTGATTGGTGGTACGAGGATCGAGGCATGCATATATTTGTGAAATACATTGCCATGCCCCTTTCCTGCTCTCTGTTGCAGCAAAATCAAGAATCAGCAACTTTTCGGAGTCTGGCACGCTTTTCGAGGAACATTGCAAACAGAGGCTAATTGGGGCATCCCAGTGGATTTCCGCGCAAGGCAGCTCCAACGTACATCATTCATCAGAATCAAGGCACCCCCTGGCTTGCATGCCAGTTTTACATTTTTCTTACTTAATTTGTTAATTAATTAGGAATTTGTATATTATTTGGGACTGTATTATTTGGACTGTAATATTCTTTTATTCGGGACTGTATATTTATTTGGACCCTCTGCGCGAGGGCATAACTGTAATAAGTGTGGGTGTGTGTGATGTATGTCTTCCAACCCCACGTCTTTCTTCCCTTTTATTTACCCGCTTATGATGGTTAGATATAGGGCATATTTCAATTAGCATACAGTATGACAGCATGTTTGCATCATTCATCTGTTTTGCACGCACCGGGCTCGGCGCATCATACAAACTGCATTTGTATTTCAATTCCAAATTGAATACGTGTTAGTTGTAGCATTCCATATGCCATGTTTAAGACAGCCGAGCCTGCTATAGTTGCATATTTGCATGTGTTGCATTAGGCATTTCTGTACATTTAGGATCATGCATGATTTCTAATAAGCTTCTGTTTTGGCTTGGAGTATTCGGTGAGTTTTATGCTTTAGCATCCTTGCATGCGTGTGAGTGTTGTCATGATAGCATGCTTGCCATGAGGCTATTTGCTTATGTGATATAATTGCCTTGAATGCCTGTGGGTGGAGGTTGGGTTATTTGAATTGGGACAAATCGCTGATTGTTTGTTTTAAGCCCACTAGATAGTGGCAAAATCATGTTTTCTAAGCCCACCCGAGGGTGGCAAATCCACGTCTTAGCCTACCTGCGGGTAGCACCATCAAACCATTTTCAAACAAACAAACATGAAACGTTTTGTTCCAATTCAGGCGACTCAGTCTATACTTGTATGCTGTGCGCATCACATAGTAACCTAGGCTAATAACTGGAATAAGAACGCACAATGTTTTCAAAATAAGATATCATGGTTAGTAGAGGCCGGTCTTTGACTGGGCGAGCGGGGGTGCTCACGAAGTGACCTTCCCCAATCGTACCCAAGTTCCCGAGCCGAGGCAACTTTGGTGATGACGGACACGTGGCCTTTGGCACCGAGTCAGGGTTTCCTAAATTTCCCAAAAATAAAACATTTAGGTGGCGACTCTGTATCTGGCAAAGCAGTCCATGTTTTGGCACTTCTTTTCTAAAAATCTGTTTTTCTCAAAACGATTTGCCAGATTTGGACTCTTTGGTTCAAGATTAAGAACCGTGACATTTGAGTCCTTCGAACTGTAGTGACCCAATACCGAACCAGAATGGGGGGGATTCGCACTCCTTCCCCGGGATGCGTTCGGGGACGTCTACACTTACGATGGTTAGATTAGGGCATGTTTCAATTAGCATACAGTATGATAGCATGTTTGCATTCATTCATCTGTCTTGCATGCACCGGGCTCGGCGCATCATACTAACTACATTTGTATTTCAATTCCGAGTTGAATACATATTAGTTGTAGCATTTCATATGCCATGTTTAGAATAGCCGAGCCTGCTATAGTTGCATTTTTGCATGTGTTGCATTAGGCATTTCTGTATAGTTAGGATCATGCACGGATTTCTAATTAGCTTCTGTTTTGGCTTGGAGTACTCGGTAAGTTTTTATGCTTTAGCATCCTTGCATGCGTGTGAGTGACTGCCATGATAGCATGTTTGCCATGAGGCTAAATGCTTATGTGATATAACTGCCTGAATGCCTGTGGGTGAAGGTTAGGTTATTTGGATTGGAACAATTCGTTAAAATGTGTGTTTTAAAGCCCACTAGATAGTGGCAAAATCATGTTTTCTAAGCCCACTCGAGGGTGGCAAATCCACGTCTTAGCCTACTTGCGAGTAGCACCATCAAACCATTTTCAAATAAACAAACATGAAATGTTTTGTTCCAATTCAGGCGATCCAGTCTATACTTATATGCTGTGCGCATCACTTAGTAAATCTAGGCTAATAACCGGAACAAGAACACATAATGTTTTCAAAACTCGATATCATGGTTAGTAGAGGCCGATCTTTGATCGGGCGAGCGAGGGTGCTCATGAAGTGACCTTCCCCAATCGTACCCAAGTTCCCGAGCCGAGGCAACTTTGGTGATGACGGACACGTGGCCTTAGGCAACGAGTCAGGGTTTCCTAAATTTTCCAAAATAAAATATTTAGGTGGCGACTCTGTATCTGGAAAACAGTCCATGTTTTGCACTTCTTTCTAAAAATCTGTTTTCTTAAAACGATTTTCCGGATTTGGACTCTTTGGTTCAGATTACGAACCGTGACAATTTGAGTCCGAACTGTAGTAGACCCACAAACGAACAGAACGGGACTCACCCTCCCGGGGCGTTCGGGGACGTCTACAAAGTCTTTTGGACAAACAAGGATACATCACATTGACTTGGAACAAAGTTCTGAGATAGAAGAAATGTGGAAAAAGTAGAGAACCAAGCTCTAGGAGCTTGATTTAAGCCATAAAAAGCTTTGTTTAACTTGCAAGCAAGATGAGGCTTAGTAGCATGAACAAAACCTTCTGGTTAGACCATGTACACTTTTTCTTCAAGAACACCATGTAAGAAAGCATTTGAAATGTCAAGTTGTTTGATTGGCCAATCAAAATGAAAAACAAGACACAAAATAATTCTGATAGTTGGTAGTTTAGCCACGGGACTAAAAGTCTCATGATAATCCACTCTCTCAGTTTGAAGAAAGCCCTTAGCAACTAGTCTAACTTTATGTCTAGCTATTGTGCCATATGAATTCTTTTTCAACTTATAAACCCATTTGCATCCTAAGGCCTGTTTGCCAGGTGGTAAAGACATTAAGGACCAAGTACCTTGCCTTTGAAGGGCTTCATGTTCATCAAGCATAGTAGCCTTCCAAGTAGGAGAGGAGTAGACGTCCCCGAACGTCCCAGGGGGAAATCCCCTCGTTTTGTTCATTTGGGCTCACTACAGTTCAGGACTTAATGTCACGGTCCTGTATCTAATCTCGCAAAGTACAATGCAAGACCGATGAATCATTAAAGAGTCCAAATCCGGCAAATCATTTTTGAAAACATATATTTTTTTTTTGAAAGAAGTGCCAAACATGGACTGCTTTGCCAGATACAGAGTCGCTACCTAAATATTTATTTTGGGGGAATTTAGGAAACCCTGACTTGTTGCCTAAGGCCACGTGTCCGTCATCACCAAAGTTGCCTCGGCTCGGGAACTTGGGTACGATTGGGGAAGGTCATTTCGTGAGCACCCCCGCTCGCCCGATCAAAGATCGGCCTCTACTAACCATGATATGAAGTTTTGAAAACATTGTGCGTTCTTATTCCGGTTATTAGCCTAGAATTACTATGTGATGCGCACAACATACAAGTATAGACTGGATCGCCTGAATTGGAACAACACATCTCATGTTTGTTTTGAAAACGGTTTGCTACTCGCAAGTAGGCTAAAATGTGGATTTGCCACCCTCAGGTGGGCTTAAAACTCTCAATTGGTGAATTGTTCCAATTCAAATAACTCAACCTTCACCCACAGGCATTCAGGCAGTTAAATCACAAAAGCAAATAGCCTCATGGTAAGCATGCTATCATGACAGTCACTCACACACATGCAAGGATGCTAAAGCATAAACACTTACCGAGTACTCTAAGCCAAAACAGAAGCTATGTTAGAAATCCATGCATGATCCTAACTATGCTGAAATGTCTAATGCAACACATGCAGGAATGTAACTACAATAGGCTCAGCTATTCTAAAGATGGCATGTGAAATGCTACAACTAACAAGTATTTAACTTGGAATTGAAATACAATGCAGTTAGTATGATGCGTCGAGCCCGGTGCATGCAAGACAGATGAATGGATGCAAATATGCGAGCATAAGTATGCTAATCAAAACATGCCCTAATCTAACCATCATGAGCTGGTAAATAAAAGGGAGAAAGACGTGGGGTTGGAAGACATACATCACACCTACGCACACTTATTACAATTGTGCCCTCACTCGGAGGGTCCGAATAAATAATACAGTCTAAATGAATAATTACAGTCCGAATAAGTACAAAATCCTAATTAATTAACAAATTAACTAGGAAAGCGGATAAATTAGCATGCAAGCTATGGATTGCCTCGGCTCTGTTCCGAATGATGAATGATGTATGCTCGGGTTGCCTTCGTCGGGAAATTCCTTGCGATGCCCCGGTTTGCCTCTGTTTGCAATTATTCTCGGAATATTGTGCAAAGCTCCAGAAGGCTGCTGATTTCTGATTTGCTGCAACAGAGAGCAGCAAAAGGGCGTGGCAAAGTATTTTCACATATGTATGCATGACTACTCTTCAGGGAGTGTAGTCTTCGATCCTCGTGCCACCAATCACGCATCTCGATGCATGATGGCCGAGGAGTCGAATTGCACGACTCACTATGAAATGAATGCACATGAAAACACAACAAGACCTAAACTCCATCATGGGTAATCCGGAGTGTCGGCGATTGGGAATTGAGACACGTTCCGTCACTCAGAGTACGAAACGTCCCTCGTTTCCCGTGCTTGGGCTAATTCCTATCCCAAACACGATGCAAATGAGATGGCATACACAATGCGACTAACATACAACCTAGCATACGCAATACTATGAAATGGCATACACAATGCTCGATGTAACATGGCGTACGCAATGCTGTAACATGCAACCTAGCATACGCAATGCTATGAACTGAAATGGCATACACAATGCATGATGGACTTACACCAACATGAGTGGACCTCAGTCACACTCACATCAGTGGCCAATAGATGAAAATGAGACAACCGAAATGCGTGCACACATGCACGAATACCAAGGACCGAACCTAAGGCATCAAATGCCACTCTACCAAAGCATGGTAAGGGATGAAAGATGGCATACAAACATGCAATTTCCAGCACTGAAATATGATGCGCAATGGTCCCGAATCATGGAAATATGGCACCCAATGCATGAAAGAGGCCCCGAAACTCAAAACTAGGCAAATGCATTGAACCACAAGTATGCAAAGCAAACATTATTTGATCATGAGGCATGAAAATAGAGCCAAGGTAGTCCAAAATAAGCACAATATCAGTTCCAAGCATGGCCCAAAAGTGCTAACATGAAGGGCTAAAACAACATGCAACCTAGGCTAGTAAGCATGGTTTACATGGCATGTATATGAAGCATAAGAAAGGTCACCAAACCAGCCCAAAACAGTAAAATGGCATGTCAAATAAACCCCAAATAACCACTGAAATGCACCCAATGCATGCAAAAATGATGAGCTCCTTTGGAGGGCCATGCAAGGGGTTACTCAACACGTACAAGCTAAACACTTAGCATGGCAAAACCAACTCTGGAAATCAATTATCAAAGCCCTAAAACTCACCAAAAAGGTCCTGAAATGGGTCAAGGAAGCATGCAATGAAAAGTCCTCTTGAAAGGCCTTGAGGAGGATTGTTCCACACATGCATGAGGGACACAAAATATGGTCAAAGAGGCTCCGGACAGAGCTAAGGCAGACCTTGAAACTCACCAAATTGGGCCTAAAAAGTGACTTCACAACATGAAAGTAAGGGGCCCTTTGGAAGGCCAAAAGGGCCAACAAACAAGACAAGGAGAGAGGGGGTCACCCCCCTCTGATTTTAGCTCTCAAAAACACATCTAAGCCACTGAAAATCCACTAGATTTCAGTGGCTAAGAGGCAAAACCAAGGCCAATGCGAATGCTCTAATGCATAGCCCTAATCATGAGGAAATGAAGCATGCCAAGAGAAAGATGACCCCAAACAGAAAAATACCCTTAATCAAACTTCAAGAGGGGCTCAAAATAAGACTTTTTTTAGTTCATGGAAAATCTCGAAAATGCTTGCAAGTAAGGCTAAGATATCATGCAAAATAAGCCCTAAAAGAGAGATGAAGCATACAAGGATGTAGGAGACCTCAAACAGAAAAGTATCCTTAATCAAACTTCAAGAGAAGCTCAAAATAAGACACTTTATAGTTTATAACAAAACCCAGAAATGCTTGCAAATAGGGCTAAGCTATGGAGAAAAATAATGCAAGAAAAGAGGAAATGGAGACTTACCCTTGTAGCACAGCAATGCAGCAACTTCTGGACCAAGTTAGTGAACCTTCAACCCCTGCAAATCAGTCCCAAAGTGATGGAATGGATGGTGGAGGTGGTAGGCTATGAGGTGTAGTGTAAATGACCAAGAATAAGGGTATTTTGAGCTTGGATGAGAGAGATATGGAGGGTTGTATGTATATATCTCAGCTGGTTTTTTTTCTAACCCTTGCAAATAGAGATGGAGGGTTGGTTTTATAGAGGGAGAGAGATAAGGCTTCTTGAAGAAGCCTCAAGAGGGGTTCAAAGCTTCTTGAGGAAGCTAAACCAAAATGGTCAAGCTTCTTGAGGAAGCTAAACCAAAAGGGTCAAGCTTCCTCAATAAGCTTGACAAAAGAGTCAAGCTTCTCCAAGAAGCTAAGCAAGGGGGAAAAACCAACTAAAAAGGATCAAAAAGAGGGTCAAAATCTCGGACAGTGGGTCAAATGCTTCACAGCTGGCACAGTTGTGAAGCACTTGAGAAGGCCAAAAAGCAGGAAGGTGGCCGACCAGTTTAAGTGGTCGGCCTACCACATGCCCTGGTCGGCCGACCAAGGTTCAAAAGGGTCAAGGTGAATTTCTGGTCGGCCATACCAGAAAGGTGGCCTCCCAGATGAGTAGAATACAGTTGTAGGGTGAAAAACCAGAAAAAGTGACCCAGGAGAGGGAAAAACCAGCTTTCTAGCAAGGTTCAAAAGGGTCAAGAAGAAAAAGCTGGTCGGCCTACCATATTGGTAGCCTCCCAGGTGAGCACAACACAATGGTGGTATGAAAAACCAGAAATTGTGGCTCAAAAGTGAGAACAACCAGCTTTCTGTTAGAAAAATCGGCTGGAGGAGAGAGAAAATGATTTTTGAAAGAAATGCTGGTCTCCCACCATCCTACCACCTTCCTAGCAATGAAAATAGGGTCCATGCCAAAAATGGACCCTAATCGATGCAAAACGAGGGTTCGGGGGCCAAAACGCGCGGCCTGGGGCCTCGAAAACAGGCTGTTAGGCACCGGAAGTGGCGTATGACCACGAAGGTGGTGTCCTGGGCCACAGTGTCCCTCAAAAGAGAGGAAACAAGGTGTGTGCCAAAAACCGGAGCAAACGGAGGTAGTTAAGTGGTCCCGAACCGAGACACACGGCCGACGGCTCCGAAAATTAGAAACTGGCCTCCAAACGGGAAAAAAGGCCTACAACCACGAAACGTAGCCCACGGCCATTGAGAGATGGTCTACGAGACCTCTCCCTCCCTTCGAGAAGAGAAAACGGAGAAAACATGACCTAGTTCGTAAACCGAGGCAAAGCACAAAAGAGCCCCGAAGTCCGGAGGCAAGGCTCGCAGCCGAGACTCTGAAACCTTAGAACGAGCACAATATGGATCATCACCGAGCGCTCAATCGGTGACGTCTGAGTCTTAAGGTCGGTCAAAAATGGGGTGTCTACAAAGCTGCTTCATGATAAGTTTGAGGTTCAAAGTGATCAGTAGAAGCAATAAGACAAATAAAAGTAGAAATGGAAGGAGGAAATCTGGATTTAGATTTAGTGGTCATGGAATGAGCATTAGATGGAATACAAGGAAGATCAATAAAAATAGAAGAGATAGGAATTTGAGAAGGAGGATAAGTAGAAAGATGAGGACAACAACAGAAGAGGGAGTTGGTGATAGAGAGGTAATAGGAGCTGGTGGTGAGTAGATGAGAGGAAAATCTATTGGAGGTGATGCTGTAGAAGTGTGGGCAGGTGTAGAAGAAGAGTAAGACTTAGGTGGATTTATAGGAGAAGCTAGCCAGAAAAAAGTAGTTAAATAGGAAACTGAAGAAGAAGAAGAAGACTTAAAAAGAAAACAAGACTCATCAAAGACTACATGTCTTGAGATGTAAACTTTGCCTGATTAAGGATCAAGACACCTATACCCTTTAATAGAAGTTTGATAGCCAATGAAAACACAAGGGATGAATTTTGGTTGAAGCTTATGAGTAGTATATGGCTTGATCCAAGGATAACACTTATAACCAAAAGACTTTAAGAACTGATAGTCAGGTTTGTGTTTGAACAGAACCTTATAAGGAGTAAGATTGTTGAGCTCGAGAGTAAAATGCCTATTGACCAAGAAAACAGTAGTGGCAAGAGCATCAAACCAATAGATCAAAGGAAGGGAAGAATGATGCATGAGAATAATGGTAGTTTCAATGGGATGCCTATGTTTTCTCTCAACTACAACATTTTGAGAGGGTGTATGAGGACATGTCAATTGATGTTCAATCATTTTTTGTTTGAGAAAAACTTGAAATTGAGTACTGAGATATACACCCCCATTATCACTCCTTAAATCTGAAGCTTAGTAGAGAACTGTGTTTCAATCAAAGCTTTAAATTCTAGAAATTTAGAGAAAACTTCACTCTTATAATGGAGAGGAAAAAGCCAGGTAAATTTGCTAAAATCATCAATGAACAACACATAGTATTTAAAGCCTAAAATAGAGTAGCAAAAGGGCCCTAAGCATCAGTGTGAATGAAAGCTAAAGGCTTATTTACAGTAGAGTTTGACAAACTAGAAGGCAACCTATGACTCTTGGATACACAACAATGTTCACACAAACTAGAGCCTTTATTAGACAGAAGTAAAGTTTTAGGACCTAAGTGATGATGAGAGATGATGTGATGAAACTTTTTAGTTGAATGATGGCCAAGTCAAAAATGCCAATTTGCAATAGCTGAAGTAGTGGAGTAGGATAGACAAATTTGTGAAGATGAGGCAACAGAGGAAGATGGTGAACTGAATGGATAGAGTCCATTTGAATATCAACCTTTATACAGGACTTTCTGAGTACTCTTATCTTGAATAATAAATGAATCTTCATCAAAAGTAATAGTACAATGGTTGTCCATAACCAATTGATGAATTGAAAGTAAATTTGAAAAAAGAGTAGGAACATGAAGTAGTTTAGTAAGTTGGAATGAAAGGAAGGGAGTTGGAAGAAGACCTTTTGCCTATATGAACAATAGGGAGAGTGGTACCATCATCTACTGCAACTTGATCTGAACCATGATATGGTTGATAAAGGGAGAGATTATTCAGATCATGTGTCATATGAGTAGTAACTTCAGAATCAAGAAACCAACTGGCTTTAGATTGTAAAGTTGTGTTAGATGCAACATATGCCTTTGATGGCCTGTAGAGGATAAAGAAGTAGAGAAATGGTTATGAGATGATGAGAGGGTAATTTATATTAATAAATTGGGCCGATTTGGAGTTGGGCCGAGATAAGCCCGATGCGTGTGACCGGTCAGAGGAGTACTGTATTTAGTCCGGTTGCATCTTCCAAACCGGAGTGCAAGAGTAACGTCCTCTGGGCCGGTTATGTGAGTTCGGTCGTAGCATGTCACAAGCCAGTCCGGTCTAAGGTATTTCGGGGGAAGATAGACCGGTCGTGGAGCGACACAAGTTTGGGAGTGTCGGTCCGGCATACCAAGCCGAAGTTCGGTTCGATCCTCTTATGATTAGCTCGGTTATGGCATGGTAAAACCGAGGTAAGAGAAAGGAAAGTAATAGCCGAACTATAGGTTACTTCGGCCGAATTGGAAGCCATCTCACTTGGCTTAAGCAGTGAGGGGGGTGTTGGAGGATAAGCATTATCTTCCAAGAATTTGAATCCTAGGAGGACTCTACATGGAGGAGTTAGAGTCCTACTAGGATTGTGCCGCTCGAAGCCTATATAAGCTCACCAATATCACCTATGAAGAGGTAATGCAATTTTTGCTCCCTGACTACATTGAGCTTTTGCCTATTTGTCTTGCTTACTGACTTAGGCATCGGAGGGGTTTTCCGGCACACACCCGCCGGCCAGTTCAAGTTTGAGTTTTCAGGTGATAGAACGACGACGTGCAGAAGAACATAGGCTTGATCAACAGGATTATACGTGAAGGTGAATCTCTTTCCCGTACAGATGATATCTAAGAAGTCTGAAAAGTGGTATCTAGTTTGTACCAACAGTTTAGAGCAGTGTGATTCCTTTTCCACAGATTTGACAGATCACATAAGAACTATTTGTTTTGACATTGTAGCATGCTCTACCTTTCTGAGATTGAGTGTTTCCTCATCTCTGACTTCAAAAATGACTATTCTGACCTCGAAATCTGCCCCCTTCTCTGTCTCAGAAAGCATCTCTGCCCCTATAGGAACCTCTATGACCTCTTATATTAGAATAGCTACCTCTGTGTGTAATGAAGGCAAATAAACTTGGAATTTCTGAAGCATATGTGTGCTTGATAGCAAATTCCACATGGATAGTTGTAACAAGTCCGCGAGGGACCTCGCTACAGTTCGGACTCGATTTGTGCCACGGTTCTAAATCTTGAACCAAAGAGTCCAAATCCGGCAAATCGTTTTGAAAACAGATTTTTTTTAAAGAAGTGCCAAACATGGACTGCTTTGCCAGATACAGAGTCGCCACCTAAATATTTTTTTAATGGGAAATTTAGGAAACCCTGACTCGGTGCCAAAGGCCACGTGTCCGTCATCACCAAAGTTGCCTCGGCTCGGGAACTTGGGTACGATTGGGGAAGGTCACTTCGTGAGCACCCCCGCTCGCCCGGTCAAAGACCGGCCTCTACTAACCATGATATCTGTTTTTGAAAACATTGTGTGTTCTTATTCCGGTTATTAGCCTAGGTTACTATGTGATGCACACATCATACAAGTATAGACTGAGTCGTCTGAATTGGAACAAAACATGTCATGTTTGTTTGTTTGAAAATGGTTTGATGGTGCTACCCGCAGGTAGGCTAAGTCGTGGATTTGCCACCCTCGGGTGGGCTTAGAAAATATGATATGATTTTGCCACTATCTAGTGGGCTTAAAACAAACAATCAGTGATTTGTTCCAATTCAAATAACTCAACCTCCACCCACAGGCATTCAAGGCAGTTATATCATATAAGCACATAGCCTCATGGCAAGCATGCTATCATGGCAGTCACTCACACACATGTAAGGATGCTAAAGCATAAAACTTACCGAGTACTCCAAGCCAAAACAAAAGCTTATTAGAAATCCATTCATGAATCCTAAATATGCTGAAATGCCTAATGCAACGCATGCAAAAATGCAACTATAGCAGGCTCGGCTATTCTAAACATGGCATATGAAATGCTACAACTAACAAGTATTTAACTTGGAATTGAAATACAATGCAGTTTGTATGATGCGCCGAGCCCGGTGCGTGCAAAACAGATGAATGATGCAAACATGCTGTCATACTGTATGCTAATTTGAAATATGCCCTATATCTAACCATCGTAAGCGGGTAAATAAAAGGGAGAAAGACGTGGGGTTGGAAGACATACATCACACTCACCTACACTTATTACAATTATGCCCTCGCGCAGAGGGTCCAAATAAATAATACAGTCCGAATAATACAGTCCGAATAATATACAAATTCCTAATTAATTAACAAATTAAATAAGAAAAAAAAGTAAAACTGGCATGCAAGCCAGGGACTGCCTTGATTCTGCTCCGGATGATGGAATGATGCATGTTTGGGCTGCTTTGGCGCTGAAATCCACTGGGATGCCCCAATTAACCTCTGTTTGCAATGTTTCTCGAAATGCGTGCCAAGCTCTGAAAAGTTGCTGATTCTTCGTTTTGCTACAACAGAGAGCAGGAAAGGGGCATAGCAATGTATTTCACAAATATATGCATGCCTCGATCCTCGTGCCACCAATCACGCATCTCGATGCATGATGGCCGAGGAGCCGAATTGCACAACTTGATATAGGATGAATGCATATGAATGCTACAACAAAACCTAACTCCATCATGGGTAATCCGGAGTGTCGATGACTTGGGAATTGAGACCCGTTCCGTCACTCGGGGTGCGAAACGTACCTCGTTTCCCGTACCCGGGCTAATTCCTATCCCGAACACGATGCAATATGCATGATATGCATGAAATGCAGCTAACATGCAATCCTAATATACACAATGCTATGAAAATAAGATGCCTCGAAATGCGTGCACGCGGGCACGCAAACCGAAGAATGGCCCTAAGGCATAAAATGGCATATGCAATGCAATTGGACTTACACTAACATGAGTGGACCTTAGCCACACTCACATAAGAGGCCGTGAGATGAAAGAAGAAGTGCCTCGAAATGCGTGCACAGGGGCACGCAAACCGAGGCAACGACCCTAAGGCATGAAATGGCCTGAAATATGATATACAATGAGACTAGAATGAGGTGTCTCGAAATGCGTGCCCACAGGCACGTAAACCGAGGAAATAGCATACGGAATGCGACAGGACTAAAATGAGATACGCAATGCAATATGGGCTTACACTAACATGAGAGAGACTCAGCCACACTTACATAAGAGGTCGTCGGATAAAAAAAGAAGTGCCTCGAAATGCGTGTACACGGGCACGCAAACCGAGGCAATGGCCCTAAGGCATGAAATGACATGCGAAATGAAATGAGGGCTTACACCAACATGAGAGGGCCTCAGCCACACTCATATAAGAGGCCGTCGGATGAAAAATAAAGTGCCACGGAATGCGTGCACACGGGCATGCAAACCGAGAAACACGGAATGACATGCGAAATGCAATGATGGGCTTATACCAACATGAGAGAGCCTCAGCCACACTCACATAGGATGTCGTCGGATAAAAATGAGATGTCTCGAAATGCGTGCACACGGGCACGCAAATCGAGAAACACGGAATGACATGCGAAATGCAATGATGGGCTTATACCAACATGAGAGAGCCTCAGCCACACTCACATAGGATGCCGTCGGATAAAAATGAGATGTCTCGAAATGCATGCCCGTGGGCACGCAAATCGAAAAATACAGAATGACATGCGAAATGCAATGATGGGCTTACACCAACATGAGAGAGCCTCAGCCACACTCACACAGGAGGCCAACGGATAAAAATGAGCTGCCTCGAAATGCGCGCCCACGGGCACGCAAACCGAGGCAATGACATAAAGGCATGAAAATGCAAATTGGGCTTACACTAACATGAGAGAGCCTCAGCCGCACTCACATAAGAGGCCGAGAGATGAAAATGAGGTGCCTCGAAATGCGTGCACACGGGTACGCAAACCGAGGTAATGACACAAAGACATGAAAATGTCATGCAAATGAGATGTGACATATGGCATATGGAAAATGCAAATTCAGCAGCTAAAATGATGCAAAAACAGCCCCCGAATTATAGCAAAATTACACCCGATGCCCGAAATGCTATACTAAGCACCCAAAATGGCCTACAGCCATACTAAACATGCACAATATGGATATGAAGTGTAAAGACAGATGCTAGGCAGCCCGTAAACTAGCATTTTTCCAGTACAAAGAATGGCCAAACAACAATCACACGTATGGCAAAAATAGCATGCAAAAATGGGGGAAAATAGGGGAACAATGAAACAAGTGATATGTACAATGCTCAAACTGAAAAATACAGTTCTACAACATTAAAGAGGGACCAAAAATATGCACATTTACAGTTTATGACAAGTCCCAAATCAGCATAAAAATATGGAAAAAAAGTCATGCAAAATATGGGCCAAAAGAGGGCTATAAAGAGAAGTATACCAAGCATTCACCAAATAGCCTAAGACCCTTAACAAAACATGATAAGAAGGCCAAAATAAGACTCTTTTCAGGCCTGATGATGGCCGAAAACAGAATCCAAATATGCTTAAAAAAACATGCAAGATAATGGACCGAATAGGGGCTATAAAGAGAGGTCATGCATAGAAGCACCAAACAAGGTTGAGCCCTTCTACAATGTTGTAGAGGGGCTCAAAATAAGCACATTCACAGTTTATTACATGCTCGAAATCAGAATTCAAGTAGGCCAAATAATCCATGCAATTTTACGGTAAATATGGAAAATTACAAAGCAAGTGCATGATAGAAAGGCCAAACATGGTTGAGCCCTTCTTCAATGTTGAAGAGGGGCTCAAAATAGGCCTAAACTCAGTAGGGTTCGGAGCCCAAAACCTCAAGAAAATAAGGTAGAAAATTGATGTAAAAACAAGCTCAAAAGAGGGAAATGGAGACTTACCATTGAAGACAAGTCTTTGGTTGCTTCTTGGCTTGAATTTGTTGCTTCTTAGCCTCTGAAAAACCTTCCTTTGCTGCTGGAATGGATGTGGTGATGGTGAGGCTTGGTGTTGATGAAGAAATGGACTTGAACCTTGAAGATTTTGGAGGTTTTTTGGAGAGGGAGATGGAGGCAAATGAAGATGTGTTCTTGAGGAAAATTTTTCTAACCCTAGAGAAGATGATGGCCAGCCACTTAAATGGACCAAAAGGGGGTGTAAAAGGGGAGGGAAATGCACCCAAACTTTCTCTCCCAAAATATCCCCCGGAGGCTAGGATATTTTGGAGAAACAGCTGCACAGCTGTAAAGTGTGAACAGAGAGAGAGACGGCCGGCCTTCCACTTTTCTTGAAGATGGCCGGCTGGCCACCCCCATGGTCGGCCAGCTACCTCTATTGGCCGGCCGGCCAAGGTAAAAAATGAAGTGTTGAATTAATGGCCGGCCATGGCACATTAGGGTCCTCCCATGTGTCCTCAACACAACCCTGTGGTTGAAAATTGGCAACTGTGAACCAGGAGAGAGAACAACCCACTTTAAAGAGGGGTTTCAAAATGAAAAAAAGAATTGCTGGCCGGCCTACTGTTTTTAGGGTCCTCCCAGGTCTCCTCATCACAAATATATAGTTTTGGCTCGAAGAAAATGGCCCTAGGGTGTTCAACATTAGCCCGGAAGTGAGAAAAACGGGCGCCGGAGGAGCATAACTGGTTGTTTGAGACAATTACTGGCCTCCCACCCACCAGTGATCTTCCTGGTGCTAAAACAGAGGTACCTGCCAAAAATAAACAAAAACCGATGCAAAATGAATGCTCGGGGGCCAAACCGCGAGGTTCGGGGCCCGAAAACCGGCCGTTAAGCACCGAAAGTGGTGTTCGACCACGAAGTGGGTATCTGAGACCCCAGTGTCCCTCGTTATGATAAAACAGAGGCACTTGCCAAAATTGAACAAAAACCGATGCAAAACGAATGCTCGGGGCCCGAATCACGCAGTTCGGGGTCCCGAAAATAGGCTGTAGGCACCGAAAGTGGTGTTCGGCCACGAAGTGGGTATCTGAGACCCCAGTGTTCCTCGTTATGATAAAATAGAGGTACCTGCCAAAAATAAACAAAAACCGATGCAAAACGAATGCTCGGGGCCCAAACCGCGAGGTTCGGGGCCCGAAAACCGGCCGTTAAGCACCGAAAGTGGTGTTCGACCACGAAGTGGGTATCTAAGACCCCAGTGTCCCTTGAAAGGGAGCAAATAAGATGCATGCCAAAAAATGGAGCCAACGGGGGTAGTTAGGCGGTCCCGAACCGAGGCACACGGCCTGACGGCTCCGAAAACCGGGAACTGGGCTCCAAAATGGGCAAAATGGCCTACGGCCACGAAAATTAGCCCACGGCGACTGAGAGATGGTCTACGGGACCTCTCCCTCCCCTCAGGAAAAGAAACAGAGAAAACCGAGTCTGGTTCGCAAACCGAGGCAAGGCACAGAAGAGGGTTCGGAAGTCCGGAGGCAGGGCGCACGGCCGCGACTCTGAGACTTCTGAACGAGCACCATATGCAACATCACCGAGCGCTCAATCGGTGACGTCTGATTCTTAAGGTCAGTCAAAAATGGGGTGTCTACAATAGTGTAGACACCCCAATTTTGATCACCCACAAGGCTCGAGCGCTTTACCTAGTACACTCGATGATGAAAATGGTGTTGTGCGTGGTTCGAGGTCTCAACAGAGGGGCTATGTTAAAACTCCGAAACAATCCCAAATATGCCATATTCCCACTGTTTATACCCCAAAAATCCATTTTGTCATCATGTGCTGAGTCTGAAGTAGAAAAACAGGGGAACGCATTGAGGCCCGGCCGTGCCTCATTTAGGGTCGGCTGTGCCTTAGTAGCGAGAAACACTGTTTTGGGCGAAAGCCCGCCAGCTGTCCATTTTTGAAGATATTTATGACCCCTCTTGCTCAAATTCTATAAAAACGAAGTTGTATCTCTGTTTTGAGGGTTGAAGAATTTCTAAAAGGACTATACACCTTCTTGAGAACTCCTTCTTCTTTTGCAAGCAACCTTTGAGCAAGCTTACTACCTTGAACCTATATCCATACACCATATACACCTTCACACCTTAGCCTAGGAACCTTGGTTGAGCCTTAAGCATCACATTTCAAGCTTGAGAGTGTGCTTGGACTTAGTTTGATTCACAAACAAAGAGCTACACTTGTCAAGAGGTATAAGCTTGCTATTTTCTCTCTTGTTTTCATTTCTATCATTTACTATCAAGTTCTTGAATGTTTGTGTTGTTTTGATTCTCTTTCAAGTGTAGCTTGGGTTTGGAGAGCTACCAAAAGGGTAGAAAGAGTTAACACTCTTTCTTACACCTTCACCTATAGCTCAAACCCTTGCTTTTACACCCTTTTCTTTGCTTTCTAAATTATTTTTTAGAGTTTAAAAGAGACTAAAAATCATGCTTTGAGGTTTCAAAATTGGAGGGGTTAGCCACCCCTCCTTGTTCTTATTTACTAGTCTTGTTTTCTCTCTTTGTTTTTTAGCTTTTTAGGCTCTTTTCATGCACTTTAAGCCACTGTTTTTCATCTATTAAGGACTGTTTTAGGGCTATCATAGGTTGTTTAATTAGTTCATGTTTTAATTAGCTTGATTGTTGTCTCATAAGTTTACATTCATAGCTTGTTGAATATTGTTCTCGGCCTTTCTTTGTTTAATTTCCATGTTTAAGAACCTCATTTTAATAATCAACTTACCATTCATTTCTTTCATTTGAGAGTTGTTTCAATCGGTTGACGATTATTCAAAACATGAACTAGAGATCTATGCTTAGTGGCTTAAACTCTACGGAGGTTCATTGTCAACGGTGTAGTCTCTTTTTCATGTTGAGAATCACCTTCCGTTTGACATGTTTCTCACTTAGTGGACGTAATCTTTAGTGGATGTAACAATCATCTTAGGCTTAATGGATTAAAGGATGGCAAAGACTAATGAATTTGGCTTAAAATGAAACAATATATATAAAGAAAATGAGTTATATTACTTGGGCTCGGCCGGACGTTATGCCGAATCTATTGTGTCAAGGGTTGTCTTACATCAATTCATGATGTTTTGATGAACCTTGAAGCGCCTTTACCTCCCTCTTTGAATTCACTCTATGATAGAAGGGAGTGGGGGTTGTTGTTCATTGCATTTATTGAATTTTGTCCAAATTGTATTTGAAATCATCAAGCAATCAACTTGCTCATTAATGGTTTTGGAAACGATTCCAATATTCTCTTGAGGCTTTCCCATGACAGAGAAGTATGAGAGGGACAAACAGAGTATAGAACAACTCTGTCTGCACTGTTTTCACTTCAGAGTACAAAATAGGATTTTGCATAAAATTAAGGCATGACTGGCCTTATTTAGGCCTGGCTAGGCCTCATTGTGGCACGGTCGGCCATCAATGTTTGGTCAGCAGTATGTTTTGCAAAAAACAGAGGGTAGTGGTTGAAGGTGAAACAGAGCAGGCCTAAGAAGACAGAGCCGTTCTTGGACACTGTGCATGCAACCCTTGCGCATCCTTACTTACACCAATGTTATAGATTAATGCTCCGAGTATTGTTGTTATTATTATTATTGTTTACTTGTAATTGTTATAGCTAATTAACTGAGATAGCTAGTTTATTTCTTATCATTTTCCTTGTTGTAATAGAGTAGCTAGTTAGTTAATTCTTTAATTTATTCATTCGGTTTTGTAATAATTAGTTTAATTCAAACTTTTGGACTTTGATTCACACCCTCTTGAACGAGGGCCAACAAGTAATAATTTGTATGTCTTCTCAACCCCACGTCTTTTTCCTTTTTACTTACTTGCTTATGATGGTTAGTATAGGAACATCATTTTTCAAATTAGCATTCTGTAGACACCCCATTTTTGACCGACCTTAAGACTCAGACGTCACCGGTTGAGCGCTCGGTGATGTTGCATGTTATGCTCGTTCAGAAGTCTCAGAGTCGCGGCCGTGCGCCCTGCCTCCGGACTTCCGAACTCTCTTCTGTGCCTTGTCTCGGTTTGCGAACCAGACTCGGTTTTCTCTGTTTTCTTTCCTGAGGGGAGGGAGTGGTCCTGTAGACTATCTCTCGGTGGCCGTGAGCTACTTTTCGTGGCCGTAGGCCATTTTGCCCATTTCGGAGCCCGGTTCCCGGTTTTTGGGACCGTCAGGCCGTGTGTCTCGGTTCAGGACCGCCCAACCATCTCCGAGTTCTCCAGTTTTTGGCAGGTGCCTCTGTTTCATCATTACAAGGAACCCTGGGGCCTCTGATGCCCACTTCGTGGCCGTATGCCACTTCCGGTGCTTACAGCCGGTTTTCGGGACCCCGAACTGCGCGGTTTTGGCCCCGAGCATTCATTTTGCATCGGTTTTCTCTGGTTTTTGGCAGGTTTCTCTGTTTTACTATTCCGAGGGACACTGGGGTCACAGATACCCACTTCGCTGCTGAACACCACTTCCGGCACCTGCAGCCCATTTTTGGGACCCCGAATTGCGCGGTTTTGGCCCCGAGCATTCATTTCTCATTAGTTTTTGTTCAAATTTGGCAGGTACCTCTGTTTCAACACTAGGAAGATCACTGGGGGGTGGGAGGCCAGCAATTATACCAGATAACCAGTTTCGCTCCTCCGGCACCCGTTTTGCTCACTTCCGGGCCAATGTTGAACACCCTAGGGGTATTTTCTTCCAACCTAAGCTACATATTTGTGATGAGGGGACATGGGAGGACACCAAAAAGTGGTGGTCGGCCAGTAATTATTATTTTCATTTTTGAGCCTCTCTTTCAAATGCAATGTTGTGCCTCCTGTTTCAGAGTTGCCAAATTCCAACCATGGGGTCTTGTTCTATACACCTAGGAGGACCCTAAAAGTTTATGGCCGGCCATTATTTCTTCTTTTCATTTTTGAGCCTCTCCTTCAAGTGGCTTGTTGTTTCTCCTGTCTTACAGTTGTCAATTTTCAACCACAGGGTTGTGTTGAGGACACATGGGAGGACCCTAAGGTGCTATGGCCGGCCATTAATTCAACACTTTTTTTTTGGGCCATGGCCGACCGGCCAATAGAGGTGGCTGGCCGACCAGTGGGGGTGGCCGGCCGGCCACCTTCCAGAAAATCACCTGGCCGGCCAGCTTTCTGCTTTCCAGCTCTTTACAGCTATCCAGCTACTTTTTGAAATATCTGTACCTTCCGGGGGATATTTTGGGAGGGAAAGCTTGGGTGCTTTTCCCTCCCCTTTTACACATTTTCTTGCTTACTTAAAGGGCTTCCCTCCTCCTTTGCCAAGGTTACAAGATTTCTCCTCAAGACCCTCTCTCTATTTGACTCCATTTTCATCTCCAAAACCTCCAAAAAAGCTTCAAGTCCCTAGTCCATTCCTTCATCAACCCTAAGCACCATCATCACCACCTCCATTCCAGCAACAAAGGAGTGCTTTTCAAAGGCTAAGGATCAACAAATTCAAGCCAAGAAGCAACCAAAGTTGGATCTTCAAGGGTAAGTCTTCATTTCCCTTTTTCTAGCATAATTTTGAGTCACTTTTCTACCCTATTTGCTCTCAGTTTTGGGCTCCGACCCCTACTGGTTTTAGGCTTATTTTGAGCCCCTCTACAACTTTGTAGAAGGGCTCAACTCTGTTTGGTGTCTCCATGATGCATCTCTTTCAATATCACTCTTTATGCCATTATTTGCAAGCTTTGTTTGGCTTTTGAGTGATCTGATTTCGAGCCTTATATATACTGTTAGTGGGCTTATATTGAGCCCCTCTTCAACATTGAAGAAGGGCTCCGTCATGTTTGGTGGCTCTAGCATGCACTTCCTTTGAAATTCTTCCATTTTACCGTAAAATTGCATGATTGATTTAGCCTATTTGTGATCTGATTTGGAGCATCTCATGAACTGATATTGTGCTTATTTTGAGCCCCTCTTCAACATTAAAGAAGGGCTCAACCTGGTTTTCTTGCTCTACATATCACTTGCTTTGAAATCTTGCTCCACTCCCATTTTGCATGCCTTTTTAAGCTCATCATGCTTCTGTTTTTGGCCTTCATCAGGCTTATAAAGTGCCTTATTTTGGCCTTCTCATCATGCTTTGTTAAGGGCCTTAAGCCATTTGGTGAATGATTTTGGTACTTGTTTTGTAATCCTTCATATTTTCCGTAAAATTGCATACTTTGTTAGGCTTGCTTAGCTTCTGTTTTAAGCCTTTATCAGGCTTATAAAGTGTCTTGTTTTGGTCTATTCTTCAAGTTTTATTAAGGGTCTTAGGTTGTTTGGTGTATGCTCTTGGTACCTCATGTTTTGGCCCATTTTTTGGCTTCATCTTGCATGCTATGTTTAGCCTATCTACACACTGAATTGGGGGATGTCATATCTTGTAAATGTGCACATTTTTGGCCCCTCTTTAATTTTGTAGAACTGCATTTTTGGGTTTGAGCATTGTAGATACCACTTGCTTTGTAAATCCCCTCTTTTCCCCCATTTTTGCATGCCATTGTTGCCATATCTATGCTCACAATTTGGCCATGCTTTGTACTGAAAAAATGCTATTTTTGGGGCTGCCTTGCTACTGTTTTTGCTGTCATGTGCCAATTTTGCATGTTTAGCATAGCCGTAGGCCATTTCGGGTACTTAAAATCACATTTCGGGATGATTTCATGCATTGATTGTCATTTCGTATCATTTCGGGGCTGTTTTCCCCTTCATTTAGCTGCTGAAATTTGGTTTGCATGCTTGCATATCATTTTCCATGTCATTTCATGCCTTAGTGCATTACCTCGGTTTGCGTGCCCGTGGGCACGCACTTCGAGGCACTCCGTTTTCATTCATCGGCAGCCTATGTGAGTGTGGCTGAGGCCCTCTCATGTCGGCATAAGCCCAATTCGTATTCCGTATGCCATTTCATATCTGCATGTCACTGTCTCGGTTTGCGCGCCTGCGGGCACGCATTTCGAGGCACCTTCATTTTCATCTCACGGCAGCCTATGTGAGTGTGGCTGAGGCTCTCTCATGTCGGCGTAAGCCCAATTTTGCATTTTCATGCCTTTATATCATCACCTCGGTTTGCGTGTCCGAGTGCGCGCATTTCGAGGCAGCTTATTTTATCCGACGGCAGCTTATGTGAGTGTGGCCGAGGCCCTCTCATGTTAGCGTAAGTCCAATTCGCATTCCGTATGCCATTCATGCCTTCGGGCCATGCCTCGGTTTGCGTGCCCGTGTGCACGCATTTCGAGACACTTCATTTTTATCCGGCAGCTTATGTGAGTGCGGCTGAGGCCCTCTCATGTTGGCATAAGCCCAATTTGCATTCCGTGTGTCATTTCATGCCTTCGGGCCATGCCTCGGTTTGCATGCCCGTGTGCACGCATTTCGAGGCACTTCGGTTTTATCCGATTTGCATTTCACATCATCGCCTCGGTTTGCGTGCCCGTGTGCACGCATTTCAAGACACTTCGGTTTTATCTGATTTACATTTCATGTCATCGCCTCGGTTTGCGTGCCCGTGTGCACGCATTTCGAGGCATCTCATTTTCATAGCATTGTGCATGCTATATCACATGTTAGCTGCATTTCATGCATACCATGCATATTGCATCGTGTTCGGGATAGGCGTTAGCCCGGGCACGGGAAACGAGGCACGTTTCGTACTCTGAGTGACGGAACGGATCTCAATTCCTAAGTCACCGACACTCCGGATTACCCATGATGGAGTTAGGTTCTTGTTGTAACATTCATCTGCATTCACCCTATATTGAGCTGTGCAATCCGACTCCTCGGCCATCATGCATCGAGATGCGTGATTGGTGGCACGAGGATCGAGGCATGCATATATTTGTGAAATACATTGCTATGCCCTTTTTCTGCTCTCTGTTGCAGCAAAATGAAGAATCAGCAAATTTTCGGAGTCTGGCACGCATTTCGAGAAACAGTGCAAACAGAGGCTAATTGGGGCATCCCAGTGGATTTCCGCGCCAAAGCAGCCCGGCATACATCATTCATCAACAGCGAGGCAGTCCCTGGCTTGTATGCCAGTTTACAGCTTTCTTAGTTAATTTGTCAATTAATTAGGAATTTGTATATTTATTCGGACTGTTTATTCGGACTGTATTATTCTTTCATTTCGGACTGTATTATTTATTCGGACCCTCTGCGCGAGGGCAATGTTGTAATAAGGGTGGGTGAGTGTGATGTATGTCTTCCAACCCCCATTTCTTTCTCCCTTTTATTTACCCGCTTATGATGGTTAGATATAGGGCATATTTCAATTAGCATACAGTATGATAACATGATTGCATCATTCATCTGTTTTGCATGCACCGGGCTCGGCGCATCATACAAACTGCATCTGTATTTCAATTCCAAATTGAATACTTGATAGCTGTAGCATTTCATATGCCATCTTTAGAATAGTCGAGCCTGCTATAGTTTGCATCTTTGCATGTGTTGCATTAGGCATTCTGTATACTTAGGATCATGCATGATTTCTAATTGGTCTTCTGTTTTGGCTTGGAGTACTAGGTGAGTCTTATGCTTTAGCATCCTTGCATGCGTGTGAGTGCTGCCATGAATAGCATGCTTGCCATGAGGCTATGTGCTTATGTGATATAACTGCCTTGAATGCCTGTGGGTGGAGGTTGAGTTATCTGAATTGGAGCAATTCATCAACTGTTTGTTTTAAGCCCACTGGATAGTGGCAAAATCACTGATTTTCTTAAGCCCACTCGAGGGTGGCAAATCCGCGTCTTAGCCTACTTGCGGGTAGCACCATCAAACCACTTTCAAACAGACAAACATGAAATGTTTTGTTCCAATTCAGGCGATTCGGTCTATACTTGTATGCTGTGCGCATCACATAGTAACCTAGGCTAATAACCGGAATAAGAACATACAATGTTTTCAAAAACAGATATCATGGTTAGTAGAGGCCGGTCTTTGACCGGGCGAGCGGGGGTGCTCACGATGTGACCTTCCCCAATCGTACCCAAGTTCCCGAGCCAACTTTGGTGATGACGGACACGTGGCCTTTTGGCACCGAGTCAGGGTTTCCTAAATTTCCCATTTTAAAATATTTAGGTGGCGACTCTGTTATCTGGCAAAGCAGTCCATGTTTGGCACTTCTTTCAAAAAATCTGTTTTTCTCAAAAACGATTTGCCGGATTTGGACTCTTTGGTTCGAGATTTGGAACCGCAACAAAATCGAGTCCGAACTGTAGCGAGGTCCCTCGCGGGCTTGTTACACATTCTTATGCATTGCATCCATTGTCTTGCGTGCATCCAAGGTTCGGCTCATCATACTAACCCAATATCAATATTCAAATTCATCGCTTGAATATGTGCTTTATCGCATGTCTTGAATAAAATCATATGCCATGCTCATAGCCGAGCCTATAAATAATTACATAATGTGTGCGTTGCATTTAGTCATATTGCATTAATTAGGAGCATGTGTATTTTTCTAATTATTTTGCTTTGTTTTGGCTCAGAGTGCTAGGTAAGCAATTTTGAGCTTTAGCATATCGCATGAGTGTGGTTGTTACTATGTCAAAGCATACTTCCATGATGCTAATTGCTTAAATGATATAACTGTTTGAATACATGTGAATGAAGGCTAGTTGCTTGAATTGAGATAGTTTGATTAATGTCCATTTTAAGTCCACTTTTTCAAGTGGCATATTCACAAAACTCTTTTAAAAAAAAATAAAAAATGAAATCAAATGTTTCAATTCTTGTAAATTAGTCTATACTTATATGCATCACATAGTAATAATAGCTAATAAAATTGGAACAAGAGTATATAACGTAAATAAAAATTACATCCTGATTAGTAGAGGCCGATCTTTGATCGGGCGAGTGGGGTGCTCAATCCATGACCTTCCCTTTCCGTACCTAAATTCCCGAGCCGAGACACTTTGGTGATGATGGATAAGTGGCCTTTGGAACGAGTCTCAGATTTCCTAAATTTCCCAAAAATATTTAGGTGGTGGCTCTGAAATCTGGCGAAGCAGTCCATTTTTTGCATTGGATTCAAACATCGATTTTTCAAAAGAATTGTCAGATTTGGACTCTTTTGTGTTTTCACTGTTTCACATTGCATTTTGTGAAATCAGATTCAGAACCACGAGAGTCCGAATTGTAAAGCTAGTCGTCTTACGAAAGGAGCACGAAAAGCAAGCCACAGATAGATTCTGAAAAAGGTAAAGACTCAGTTGATCCATTGAAATATGATCTGACCTAGCATGTATGGTGGTTTTTAAAGCATTATATTCTTCAGGTAGTCCATTCAAGATCAAGAGGACTAAAAACAAGCTGATCTGATATTGTTTTGAATTGGTTTAGATATTCTTCCATTATGTACCCTTTCTAAACAATTTGATTCAATTTATTCTTCAATTGATATATGTGAGATCTGGAAAGAGAGGTAAATCTTTTGGCGAGAACCCTTCAAACCTCATGACTAGTTTGACAATGAATCACAGTTGTAAAGATGGATGGAGAAAGTGTTGCAGTTATGAAGCTCAGGAAGTGAGCATCAATTGTGCTCTATAAAGTATAACTTGGATTCAAAACTTCAAGATTGTTTGAATCTAACACAACTAATGGAGGACATATCTCAGATCCATCCACATAACCAAGAAGCTTTGTTGCTCACAAGATGTTCTGTAATTGATTTTTCCAGACTATGTAATTTGATAAATCAAGTTTTGTAGTGACAAAGGCACTGAGATTCGAGATTAATAGTGTGAGATTTGAAGGTAGTGTGGTAGATGAAGGAATTAAATGGAGAAGAAGAGGGTGTTGCTGTGATTATAGTGGTTGGAGAAACCATTGATGAACTTCTCTGAAGAATCAGAGCTCACAAGAGCCTAGAGCTCTGATACCATAAAGAGAAACAAGAATATGAATTGTATTGAATGAAATCAATCACAAGTAATACAGTGATGACAATATTTATATACATATCTAGCACCCTTTACTTAACCTAACCATAACTATATAACTTGACTATAATTGTCTAACTAAACCATAATTAATCTCTAACAAACTAACAGCTCATTTGCAACTTGCTTTGTAATTCACACATGCTTGAAATAAGAGTGAGAGAGAGAGACAGAGAGATGTTGCCGTTGTTGTAGCTTTAGCTGCTCTATTTGTTTTGAGCTGCAGCCTTGGCTGTGGCTGCTGGCTACTGAGTTGTGGCCTTGACTGCTGGACTGTGGCCTTGCCTGCAGTTACTGGCTGTGTTGTGGCTTGGACTGTGGCCTTAGCTTTGGCTGTTGGCTACTGTGCTGTGGCCTTGGCTGCAGCTAGCTGCTCTGCCTTATCATGAACAACTGTTTTATGTTCATAAATTTATATCCAAATATTTGACTTTTGTTTGGAAGTATGGCCCTGTTTGGTAGAGCTGTGGGAAAGTGCTTATAACTTATCCCTAAACAGCTTATAGCTTATAACTATGAATATAAGCTGATTTCTGACTTATAAATTAAGCATCTCCTGCCCCACTCAAAGAATAAGCTGATTTCTGACTTCCAAAAAGCTATAAGCTATAAGGTATAAGTTAAACCAAACACATCAAAATAGCTTAAATTAAACTGAAAGCTGAAATAAGCTGCTTTTAAGTTCTGCCAAACAGGCACTATATATGCGAACACCATTAATGATGTGTACTAAGAGTTTGTATAGTGTATAAATAGAATTACCTAAGATATATATGAGTGGCGAGACTCATTTATTGTGTTGACCATTCAATATATAAATAAGATGAAAAATATGTAAAAAAGTTAGAATTTCAAACTAATTTTATACATCCCAAAATATTTTCTTACGTATTTCTATATTTTTAATACATTTTCATGAATGTTTTGCCCATTCACCAAGACTAATAATAACAATTTATTGGACCGGGATTAACATTTTCCTTCACTAGATAGAAGTTATAATAGGGTAAATTACCATTAGGTCTTATTTTTGGAATTTATTACTCATTAAGTCATATTAATAAATTTATCAAGTGATAAAGTTATTAGTCTTTTTTGTTTTTATAAATGAATTTATAGTAATAAATTTATCAGTCATGACCTGTAGGTAAATAAGTCTAGTTTTTTTTTTTTTTTAAATCAGTAAAATGAAACTTTATTGATGAAGAAAGCATTACATGCAAAAGCTTATATCAACAAAGAGAGAAGTGCAAAGAATATCAACGCTAACCTTAACAATCCCAACTAGCTTGGCGCCGCTAAGGAAGCACAATCATTTGTAAGCATTTGACCCAAGATTGGTGAGAAACCAATCAAAAAGAACCAAAGGAAAGAGAATACTAGTTAATAGGACAAATTGATAAGTACCCCGCTATAAAAAGCCAGAAATAAAAGGCCAAGTTGCATAGAACAACCAAAAAGAATGAGAGAGAGGAGCAGTTATTCGATGTGGTTCACGGCACTGATAGGTGGTGCTCCACACCACTTGTGATTAGTGAAGGATGTAAAATTTACGATTTTGTGTTGGAGGTGAGAGAAGAGCATGATATATTGTGATTAGTGTATGACATGTGCCACGTAGTTCCCAATTAGTACTAAATATTTTTTTGAAAGAGGGTCAAAAGAAAAAATGAACCACACAATATAAAGTAAAATATTTGAGAACACTAAAAAATTTAAATTTAATTTTTTTAATGCATCGTATGATTGTTATTTTAACAATCATGTTACTGAATCATATTTCAATGAGTATTGCTCTAATGATTATACAATTCTTATGAGATTTAAAAAATATATAGTTACTCTTATACTTTTGATATAATTATATTGATTTTATTTTTGAAGTTTAATAAGAATAGCAAACTTTGAAATTTTAAAAAAATAATAATAATAATTAAAAATGAAAAATAAATCAATTTTTTTTCCCTTCAAAATTTGCTACCCTAACTTGCAATGTTTAGGGCCAAAAGAACCCTGATTGCAGAAAATGTCCCTCCTGTCTAGCATAATTTAGCGAAATATTGAATGGGCTATAGGCCTTTAAAATCTATGTGTGGAAGAGAAAACATTCCCATTTTCTAATTTATTTCCTTTGTGTGATTACACTGAATATTCCCTTTATTTGCTTGCAAAATTATCTAATGTGTAATTCTCATTATTGAATTTCCATCACGGTCGAGAAATTATAAACAAATGACTACTTATAGTGCATTGTTTAATGGATAAATTACAGATCAATTTTATGTGATGAACTTAAATATATATATATATATGTATATATAAATTTTGTATATTTTTTAATGCACCAATAAGTTTTAGAATATTTATTTTGTTCCAACATTTTTTAAGAATATCAATAGGCAAAAAAAGAGATATGACTTATAGATAAATAAGTCTAACCAATAGGATCTGTCGGTAAATCTCCTTTTTTTTTTGCTCAACAATGAAAAGAAGATTAGTGAAAAATAAGAATAAATAAGAGTACAAATCTCACATGGATCTCCATACCACTATCATCCCTACAATGATATCCGAATCGTTCATCTCATAGGCCAAAAAATAAAAATGAATTTTGTAAAAAAATAATTTAATTGGACATCACTAGACACACGAACAAATTATATTTTATTTTTAAAATATACGACAACTGTATATGAGTTTAAACTTAAATTGTCTAATTTATATATAAAAAAAAAATACGTTTCGTTCATCAATTTATTGATATCCGACAAAATTAATATTTTATACAAATTATTTTTTTTTTTATATTTTATACAAATTATAATCCCTACGAGATTTACAAAATGGACAATTTGAATTGTTGTCGTTCTAGAGTGGGACTCAAAAAATGAAGTATGAAAGAATATGAATGATAATAATATGGAGACGAGCTATTCCCACAATTAGGGGTTGTTTGGTATGTTTTCATTGTTCATTTTATTTCCAATGTTCTCAAGAGGGAAAAAAAAATGATGGGTGTTTTTGTGTGTGTGTGTGTGTGAAAATAGTTTTTGAAAAGAAAAATACTCTGTGGCCTAAATTTGTGTGGCCCGAATGGTTCGAATGTGTCAAAACGACGTCGTTTCAAAACGACGTCGTTTTGATACATTCGAGTCATGAATTTTCGAGCAAAAAAGCATTACTGTTTTGAAAATTCACATAACAACTTAAAATTGTTTTCTAAAAACAATATCTTTCAATTCTTTTTATTTTTTCATAAAAAATAAAAACAAAAATAATACCAAACATACTTTTAATAATAATAAAATTCTCCCATTGACCTGTTTTGCTTGATTATTTTTGCAAAATTTATGGATTGTTTGGCACTATTTTCATTTTTTATGTTTTACTAGTTTATTTTTGTTTTTCATGTTTTAAAAAATAAAATAATGAAAAATTCAAAAGCACCTATAATTTTTATATAAATTTATTTTTATTTTGTGTAAAAATCTGTAAATTCAAAAATAATTAAAACTATTTTATAAAAAATAATTGTCTATAAAATTTTCCAATTTTTTATGTTTCATGATAAATAAAATAAAATAAAAAAACAAAATTGAAAATAAAAAACAAAAAGGGTACTACATGGAGGCAGAAAAGAATGCTTAACAATAGTTGAAATCAAACAATTCCTTTAATTACACATAAACAATCACATAATCTAATAAAAAATATAATAAAAACGATACCAAAAGGAGACAAAATGCTTAACAACTAAAGTGTAACAATTCTTTTACTTGTACATAATCAATCCCAAAATCGAATCACATACCTTAACAACAACTAAAATGTAACAATTTTTTTACTCGAACATAATCAATCACAAAATCGAATCAACTATATGTGAGACTCAAAAAAATATGAGACTCACTTTATATATCAATATATATATATATAAAGATAGTTACACTAGTAGTTTTTATACTTTGATTCTTGTATCATAATAGTTCTTATAATTTCAATTGAATTACTTTTGACCCTAAATTTTTACTTTGTCTCAAATTAGTCCAATTGATTCTAATTATTAACATTTTTTTTTTTATGACAAATGCACACATAACGACATATATCATATTTTCAGGAATAAAATTATAAAATTGATTAATTTAATGACTTAAACTTAACCAATTCAGCGAAAGTTTTTACCAAAAACTATAATAGCATTATCAATTAGATCAAATTGATATAGAATTCAAAACTAAAGATCAAAATTGAATCAATTAAAATTATAAAAATTAAAAAATGATACATCGACAAAATATAAAAACTATTAATATAATTTATTAAAAAAATTATATATAATTTTATAATTGATTTATGTACTGTTAAACTTTTTAAAAAATGTAAAGGCACGTCCAAAATTGAAAGCCTCCAATAAACATCATAATGGCACATCAGAGACAAAAACTGATGGATGGACCCATCTCACAAAGCATATTGTCTAGCAATTCTGAATCAATGGCTCCCCCCAAATATGTGTATCCTCTTTTCCTTCCTTTGATTAGTTTTCCTTTTCAGACTATACTCTTTCTCTCTCTTGTCATCCAATCTTTTGATTTATTATAGATATGTCCTATCATTATTGAAGATCTTGTATGTTTTCTTGTGATCCTCTGATCATGTAAATCGTATGGATAAGATCTTTCCACTTGGGACACATCTATTGTCTTATATGGTTGCCTTCCCACACCTAATATTTTCTCACTCCCTCTAATCATGGCTTGTAATACAAATACTTCAGATTTCAATAAACACCTACTCAAGTCAAGGCTAAAAAGAAAACCACAAGAAGTAATATAATAATCAAATGGGTTTACCCCATTAAAATATATGGGACTTGATCAACAAGGATATCATCTCTTGGGCCCACCACATCACTGTAAATTAATGAAGGAAATACAAGCATAATTCTTTTTTTTTTTTTTTTTAAAAAGGGAAAAAAGATTACTGATAAGTGCTACTATAAGAAATTATTACAGACATGAAAAAATTAATAACTTGAATTATTAATGTGCATGAAGTTTATCACTCTATCTGTAATTTGTTTTAAAAGCTAACATTGAGAGTTCTTTTAGAGACCTAAGAAATAAGTTGCTTATTGATTTATTTTTATCATATCACATTTTTATTTTTTCTGCATGTCTTTTCATAATAAATAAAAAAATCGACTTATAAATCATATCAAAAAAAAAAACCCTAAATTAAAATTTCCTGTAAAAAAAAAAAAAAAAAAAAAAACTTATTTTTAACTTGGACAAATCTCAACTAATTCCAAAGTCTTAGACAAACCTCCAATTTTGAAATAAGTCGAATTCGAGACCTTAAATCTTATCTTTTAGTCTTTACTATCCAACGCTATCTCTTGGGATTAAGTTTTTTAATCAAACTTAAACAATCTACTATTCGACTTGATAAATATATATGTATTAAAAAAAAACCAAACTAGAGTTTGATTAGTTATAAACTCGTTTGACATTAAGTTGTTATGTAAATAAGACAAATTTAAATTTGATTTTGATCACTACTTGCAAACTTGAACCTACTGCTCGACTCTTTTACAACCCTTGATATCGAGGACAGAGTACCTTGATCACTACTTTCATGGAGTAAATATCAAGTATATAACAATAATGTCGGCTGATAGTAAATCTCATATTGTAGTAATGGGGTCTATATGCAATATTTTGAAAATCAGACCGACCAGTCTAAGGTTCGGTCTGGATTAACCTCCAAATCTATTCTGTGTTGAAAATCGACATATTTTATTAAATTTGTCAGAATCGCAATTAAACTGAGAATTGTTCAAATCAAAACTCGATTCAACTAAACCAGTCGAGCTCCAATTTGCCAAATGGCAAACAAATTTGCAAAACTATGTTGCTTGAAAAAGTTAAACATAGAACCACATGAGAGTAGTATGACAAATAACCAACATGCTACATTCGACTTTTGTTTATATTTAGTAAATATATATCTTTGTTACATTTTCTTTCAAACATCAAATATAATTAATATATTTTACAAATAATAAATATAAAAACCCTCTAAAAAATAATAATAAATATAAATAAGTTTATGTAATTATAAATTTATGTTAAAATTTAAAAATAATTTAAATAAAGTATCTTAATTCTTATATTATTATTGAATAATTTTTAATATAAAATAATTCCGGTTCAACCTAGCTAACGGTTAAAACTCGTTCACCCCCGATCCATTTTCCAATTCGTTCACCAGTCTAATTTTTAAAACATTGTCTATATGGTTGCATTAATTGGAGATGATAGATATCCACCTAATCCCATTTACAATATTTTATTAACTAGTGATAACGCAAAAGATGATGTCACCCCCATACTCAATATTCAGTAAATTTATGAAATAAAATAAAAAAATGCAAAAACTGTCCCAGTATTTTACATCTACAATGTAGATTTAATTTTCTGGGGACTACTTCATGAATTAGTCTTGGCCTTTAATTTTCAATTCCGAATGATTTTCTGATCTTTTTTTTTTTTTTCTTTTTTTATTTATTTTGTAGACTAGGATTTGGGTTGGGTGTTGTGACAATACTCGCGCTATCAAGTACGATGAGATTTATTCCGATCATATTTTGATAATTTGAATCGTTCATATTATAGGATTCATTGAGTATATCTTTTATATAAAAAATAAAATTAATTGGACAAGTACAACCCCATGATCAAACCAAATAATAACCATAAGAATTTTTCAAAATCACGCTAATCATTTATTTTTCTTAAACATAAACGCGATCTTATTGTGGGTTACAAATGTCTAATTAACTTGAATATTTTCATAGAGGATCTACTCAACGAATTCTACATTTTGAATGGTTCGGATCATTAAAATAAATTCGAGACATGCCCTCACGGATTTAGAAGACGGTGCTGTGCCTCCAAGGCACAATACCAACCCCAGGTTGTTGTAGACCTACTACTCTATATTTATATCCTTCTTTGCTAAGTCAAAATTAACCATCTTAATTTTCATAATATTGTGTTTGATTGGGGGATTTGAGAAGGGATTTGGAAAGAAAAATGAAAAAGATAGGTGAAATGTGAATAAAACATACCTATATTTCACCTAGTTTCATACACCTTTTCTCTTTTATTTTCTAAATCCCTTCTGAAATTTCCCAACCAAATATAGCGTAAGTACTCAAACAATCCCACAAGTACCTGCATATGCATGCACATATATACAGCTGCAGGAAATATATCACTAGCTAGGGGATGCAGGTGTCCATAATCATATACATAATTGTCTCTGCATGCATGCATGGATATGTACATGTACTCAAAACCCTAGCTATCCCAAAGCTTAAAATTTCCCAAACAAGATTCAAGGAGGGTTCCTTTGATATTCCATAGCTTTTAGCCAATTTCCAGGTAAATTTTGAAAAAGTCAGTGAGACAAAGACATCAACCACTAAAAAATAATAATAAATAAAAAAAAACAAAAAATATCGGCAATAGCATAAGGATATATTATTTTATACATTAATGTTTATTATTAATTAATTCTTTGTTAGTGCTGATGATGGCTGTAATAATTTTCACGCTTGAACCCTTTTTAGGGTGAAAACAAGTTTTAGAGAATCGTACCTGATTCGATGGATTCATTAGGCTGAGTCAAATCATATTTAACATCTACCCAAAGATAATTCATAGTGGTGTGAGCACATAGATTACAACAATATCATGAGTTTAGAAAAATTACTTGGGAAGAAAGAATTACTGATCATTACAATATATAAGAATTTTAAAAATAAAAAAATTATTTCTAAAAATAAAAATTTTATTACAAAAAATATTTAGAAATTAATTTCGGTAAAAATAGTCACTAAAAGTTCATTCAAAAAAGTCAAAAAAAAATTTATGATGATAAAATTTTAAAAATGTCGCTAATAAACATAGAGATACAATAATTTGGTGCTAAAAATATTTTTTTTAGACAAATTTTATTCTGAAAAAGATAGTAATTTATCATTAAATACCTAATTTTATCATTAAAAATTCTGAAAAAGATAGTAATTTATCACTAAATATCTAATTTTATCATTAAAAAAACAGTGACACTTTTGAAAACTAAAATATTTAATCCCTAAAAAGTGATTTTGCTCTTAAATTATTGTGTCTAAAACTTTAACTTATTGTATTATCTATAATCATTGTGAATATGGCTTATATCTACTAACTTTAAATCTACCAGCTATGCTACTAGAGATACCAAAAAAATTATCAAATATTATATACAATACTCACATAAATATAAAACTCACATGTAAATATTGTATAAATAAAATATTTAATAATTTATTTGAATTTTCTAGATTTTTATAAATCTACACCACATGTGTCTTTCGAAGGACCAATTATTCAATGTCAATCAGCAGCCCCCGTTTTCAATGAGGGTAATGTTAATTTGGCTTTCATCCCATTTTCTCACTTAAAAAAAGATAGGGAGACCGGATAAATTACAAATACATATTTTGAAATTTATTTAAAATATGATTTATTTCTTGTAATTTTTAAAATTATATCATGTCTTTTAAAATTTCTAATTTAATAACAAATAGCTTCTTTTATCAATAAATTATTAAGTCAATTAACAGTCTTTAATGCTGTTATAAATTTATTTTAATTAATAATTCAAGTAATTTTTATCAATCCATAGGAGTGCAATTAGTAATTTCATTTTACAGTCAACTCTGTTAAATAAAAAATTATGATAAGGGAATATTTATAATTTTTCAAACTACATAAACAATATGTATTTAAAACATATTTCAAGAAGTGTATTTATAATTTATCCAAAAAGATAAGGTAATAGAACACTTTTTTTTTTAATAAAAAGAATAATATATGCGTTAGCTATGTTTTCGTTTATAATTTTATTTGAAAAATAGAAAACTTTGTTTTGCAAAAAATTTCTGAAAATTATTTTCAAAAAAAATTCTGAAAACAATTTAGTTTTTTAAAAAAATCAAAAAGTTATTTTAAAATTTTTCAAAACTATTTTTGCACCAAAATGAAAACAACACGAAAGCATGTAGGTGTTTAAAAAAAAAAAAAATTCTAAAATGACAAAAATAAAACACGACAAACAAACCCTATCATAGAGCCTACATTCACTTGAGGTTTGTCTAATTATTAACTTTAGGATATTGAGATTAATTTAGGTATATGTAAACTGGTCTGAACATCCAATTATAAAAAATAAAAAATAGAAAAATAGGGCCCACATTAATAAATATATATTAGTGATAAGAAAATTAAGTAAAAATTTTAAAATAATTTCATAATAGTAAAAGACTATGCCACATTGAAACATAAACTTTAAAGTAAATATTGTTGAGGAATGTAATTCAGCCAGCTCAGGTTTAAGTAGTGCAGCAGCTCAGGTGCAACTCCGGCTCAGATTGCAGTTCAAAAAGTTCATCTGTTTAGGAGTTAGTTAGAGTTAGTTACACAGTTGAGAAGATAGTTAGTTTGTTAGAAGATATTTTGTTTAGATGATTAGTTGAGTTCCTTCTTACTTTGTATAAATATAGCTGATGTACTATCAAATGCATTGTTGAATAAGAAAGTATATTGGTTTCAGTTTTGTTTCATGGCATCAGAGTTGCTGAGCTCCAACGAGCAACTGATCCGTGGCATCACCATTATCATCTTTGCTTCCTTCAAATCTCACTCTGTTAATATCTAATCTTTCTTCCTTTGTTACTATCAAACTTGATGGTTCCAATTTCCTTGTTTGGAAGACTCAGCTCTCGAATATTCTTTAAGCCACAAATCTGCTTGGTTATGTTGATGGATTAATTCCATGTCCAACCTCTACAATCACAGATCCAGAAGGAGCTTCTGTTCCAAATTCAGAATTTCTTCAATGGACTTTGATTGATGCACATTTGCTCAGTTGTATCACTGCAACATTTACACCTTCAATCTATGCATCTGTACTTCAGTTTCATCATTGTTCTGAGGTCTAGAGTTCTCTCCACAAGAGGTATACAACTTTGTCTCGATCTCATATTCACCAATTGAAAAACAAGTTAAACAATGTTGCTAAGAAAACTGAGTCAATGGAAGAATCTCTCTCAAAAATTAAGGACCTTGTCAGTCAGTTAGCCCTAGCATCTATTAAAATTGAAAATGAAGATCTAGTCTTAGTGACTCTGAATGGTCTTCCTTCTGAGTTTGATTCATTTGCTACTGCCATTCGTACTAGACCAGACAACATCACCATGGATGATCTTTGTGCTTTACTATGTTCTGAAGCAATTCATTTAGATTCCAAGATAAACAAATCCACAGAATCAACTATAGCTTTCTCTACAGTTAAAGGATCTCCAACTCCAAATTCTTTTAACACTTCCTCTTCAAGATCTCAGAATTTTGGCTCCAATCGAGGTCGATCTTATTCCAGAGGAAGCAGAGGAGGCCGAACTAGAGGTTATGATAGATTTACACCATCTCAAGGTCGAGGAAGGCTCTCAAATCAATTTTTCCAAATCTATGGAGGCTCCAGTCATTCTGCACTGGAGTGTTGGTATCGCATGGATCCACAATATCAGACTTCACATCAAAATGTTCAGACTCACAATCAACAACAGCAACCACGAGCCTTTGTTACTTCCTTAGCAGCCTCCATGTCTCATTTCTCAATAGGTTCTTCCTCAGTTCAAAGTCCTTGGTACTTGGATTCTGCAGCATCAAATCATATGACTAATGATCTCAGTCATCTAAATTGCTATCAACCTTATCAAGGCTCAGAACAGATTACTATAAGAGATGGAAACTCTATTCCCATCTAGCACACTGGTAAAGGTCTTCTTCTAACTCCACATCACTTGTTTAAATTGAATAATGTGCGCTACATTCAGATTCTGTTTCTTCTAATCTTGTCTCTGTTTAGAAATTGGCTCAAGATAACAATTGTGTTATCAGTTTTGATGATACTACATTTGTCATTCAGGATAAGCTTACGAAGAAAATTCTTTACAAAGGATCTAATCTTCATGGCTTATATCATTTTCTTCCATCCACTTCACTACCTGTTTATCATGCTTCTTCAACAGCTCTCACAAGTTTTACTTCTCAAAAGCTGTCTAGTTCTACTTCTGTTTCTAATAATGTTTGGCATAATAGGCTAGGGCACCCTAGTGCTTTGAAGTTTAAGCATCTTAGTTCACACTTGCATCTTAACTCTTCTCTTTCTGTACATCTCAAGCTTGTGTGGACTGTTATATTGCCAAAAGTCATAGATTACCTTTCAAATTGTCTAATTCTACGGTAAATAAGACCCTTGCTTTAATTCACAGTGATGTTTGGGAGCCTTTTTCATCCACTTCTTGTTATAAATACTATGTTCTCTTTGTGGATGACTTTAGTAGATTTACTTGGTTATATCTATTGGTTTATAAGAGTAAAGTTTATACCAGGTTTCTTGAATTCAAAACTTATGTAGAAAAACAATTTGATACTCACCTTAAGATCCTTCGAACATATGGTGGTACAAAATTCTTTAATAACAAAATGAAAGCTCTCACTGTGTCACAAGAAATTGTTCATCAACATTCTTGTCCTCATACACCGTCTCAAAATGGTGTAGCTGAACAAAAACACAAAAATCTCACTGAAATTGCTATTGCTCTACTTTACCACTCTTTTATTCCTGTGCATTATTAGTTTGATACTATTGCTTGTGCCACTTACTTCATTAATAGATTGCCTTTTTCCAAATTGGCTTATAAGACATCTTTTGAAACTTTGTTTCATAAACTTCCAGATTTTTCTCTTCTCAAAGTTTTTGGTTGCCAATGCTTTCTTTGGCTCAAACCTTATCATCTTACCAAACTGCAACCTAAATCAGTTGAATGTGTCTTTTTAGGCTATCATTCTTTTGCCAAAAGGTATAGGTGTCTTGATCTCAAAACTAGAACTATTTATCTTTCTCGTCATGTAGTGTTTAATGAACAGATTTTTCCTTTTGGCCATCAAGCTTCTTTCTCCTCATCCTCTTCTTCAGCATAGCTCCCTTTCCTTCATTTCTTTTTTTGGTTTTCACCTTATTCTTCTCCACCTTTACGGACATCATCTGTTTCCACTGTTTCTGTTTCACCAGTATCTTCTCCTTCTCCTACCTCTGCTTCACCAGCATTTGGTTTTTCTTATGTTCCAAATTCTACTGGTTTACCTCATCCTTCTACTGGTTTACCTCACAAATCTACTGGTTTAGCTTTCAGTCCCTCTTTAGCTCAGTCTTCTCTTCTACGTATTTTTCCTTCCCTTCATTCTCCTATTCTCATTAACTCCATTTATATTCAATTGCCTCTTCCTTCTCCTTCTGCTTCCCTTCTTTCTATGCCTCCTTCTTCTAATTGTCATCAAATGCTTACTAGGCCTAAAGCAGCTCTCCTCACTCTCAAACCTGCGTCTCTTTCTTCTCAAGATGTTGAAGTAATGGAAGTAAAGGTGTGTTTAACAAACAAAGAAGAGTCACAGTGACTAGGAACAAAATCATGAGAAAGATGAAAAGAAGAGAAAGTGGAGAACCAAGCTCGAGGAGCTTGTTTTAAACCATAGAGAGCCTTGTGCAATTTGCAGACAAGTGAGAGATGAGTAGCATCTATAAAACCTTGAGGTTGATGCATATAAACTTCTTCTTCAAGAATGCCATGAAGAAAGGCATTTGAAATGTCAAGTTGCTTAATAGGCTAATGATAATGAAGAGCTAAACATAAGGGAACTCTGATTGTGGGTTGTTTGGCCACAGGACTAAATGTTTTATGATAGTCAACTCCCTCAGTTTGAAGAAAGCCTTTAGCAACTTGTCTGGCTTTGCGTCTAGCATTTTGTCTTAGCTAAACATAAGGATCTCTGCTCACAAAAGCTAGAGCTCTAATACCATAAAGAGAATTTGATCTTGATATTCAATCACATTACAGATAGATTTACAATCACTATTTATAGAGATAAGCTATCTATCTCTTAACTATAACTCTTAACCACTTAACCCTAACTATAACTACTATCTAACTCTAGTTCTAACAAACTAACAACCAAACTAACAACCTCCAAGCTTTAGCTGAGTTGCAGCTCATATGGCTGTTGTCTATCATGTATCTGGCTTAGGTTGCAACTGTGGTATGTAAGACTTGAGCTGTTGTAGCTGAGGAGATGATTGACCATCTTGATCATAATCAATATGAGACTTGGATGGATGCTTATCAGTTCTTACTAAGGCTGGTACGTTGGATTATAAGCCTTGTGTCAACTATATTTGTTAAGCATTGGTTGCCTCACAAATCTGGTGTTCTATTTCACAATCTTTCTTTCTATAGAAGTATAGTTGGGGCATTGTAGTACTTAACCATTACAAGGCCTGACCTGTCTTATGTTGTAAATCACCTATGTCAGCATATGCATAATTCTACTATTGGCCATTTTGCTGGTGTCAAAAGGTTGCTTTGGTATCTTAAAGGAACTTTGTCTCAGGGCCTCACTTATACACCCAATTCATTTGCTCTTCAGGCCTATTCTGATTCCAACTGGGCTGGAGACTCTGTTGACCGAAAATCCATTTCTGGATATTGTGTCTTTCTGGGCTCCAATCTTATTTCTTCGTTAGCCAAGAAACAAGCCACTATGTCTCGATCCTCTACTGAAGCAGAGTATCAATCATTGGCTCATAATGTTGCTGAACTAACTTGGATTGGCATGTTACTTTATCATCTTTGTATTGTGTCTCTCACAATTCCTCTTCTTTGGTGTGATAATGTCTCTACCATAGCCTTAGCCTCTAATCCAGTCTTTCACTCTCGATCAAAACATATAGAAGTGGATTACCACTTTGTTCGTGATCAAGTCCTTGCTAAAAAGCTTGAGTTGCACTATGTTCCTACTCTTGATCAGTTGGCTGATACATTTACCAAACCATTATCAGTCTCTTGTTTCTCTTATCTTCAATCCAAACTGATGTCCGTCTCTCTTCCCATCAATTTGTGGGGGAATGTTGAGGAATATAATTCAGCCAGCTCAAGTTCAAGTAGTTCAGCAGCTCGGTCAAGTAGTGTAGCAGCTCAGGTGCAACTCCGGCTCAGATTGCAGTTCAACATATTATAGTTCAAGAAGTTCATCTGTTTAGGAGTTAGTTAGAGTTAGTTACACAGTCGAGAAGATAGTTAGGCCAAGTTTGGCAACTCTAAAATAATTCATCTTTTTATCTTTTTATATTTTTCCTATTACATCACCTCTCTACTTTTCTGCACATCTTTTCATAAAAAGACAAAAAGTACGCTTATTTAGATCATCCCAAACAACCCCTTAGTTTGTTAGAAGATATTTCGTTTAGATGATTAATTGAGCTCCTTCTTACTTTGTATAAATATAGCTGATGTACTATCAAATGCATTGTTGAATAAGAAAGCATATTGGTTTCAGTTTTGTTTCAAATATAAAAAAAAAAAATTCTATCAAATAATTATTATTTTTGTAGCTTACTACTAAAATGGTGTTTTCTATTAAAAAAATCTGTTAATTGCTAGTAGATCTTAATAGTTGGATTTAATTGTTATTAAGTCATATTAATTTGTCGCTAAAAGTTGGTCTTATCAGAATCATTGTTAAAAAAGGCTTTTTGGAAAGATTTTCTGAATCTGTCGCTAAAAAACGAACAATTAGTGATGTATTTCTATAAAAAAAAAATTAAATTGTAAGTAAAACTTACAATTAGTAACGTTTTCTATGACAAAATTTTTAAACTATTGTTAAAAATTAATAATTAATAATTTTTTATCAATATTTGATGAAAAATATCTCTAGTTATTACAAAATTTATTAAATAATAAATTCACCTAATAAAACCTGCTTAGTCCTAACATTTTCCATTCCCACAAAACAAAGTTTGAAGTCACTATTTGCACCGACTCTCAAGTTATGGGTATGATATATTGTGGTATATATATGATGCAAGTGAAAATAACAATAATTGCATTGAAAATGGCATGTACAATAAAACTATACATTATTTTTAAAAAGCATAGTTAGTGGTAATATTGTAATTAAAAAAAGATTACATGAAAATGAATGCAATAGGGAGAGGAGAGAGAAAGGAAAAAAAGGAGAACAAAAGCACCTCCATTGGACCCATGTCATGTCTATTCATTAGACTCTCTCAAGATGTGATCTTCATCTTTCTCCACCATTTTCTTCACTCTCCTCCCCCCTTTTTCTTCCCTTCCAATTCTTCCCAAAAATACCCAAGAATTCTTCCCCTCACCCACCAACCATGTCCTCTGAAAAACCCAAAGACTCAGCCGAAGCATCGTCGTCGCGATCCGCCATCACCATCGCCGACCACAACCACAACCACCAGCAACCACCACCACCACAACCGGCAACTTTAAGCCGGTACGAGTCACAAAAAAGGAGAGATTGGAACACTTTTGGGCAATACTTGAGGAACCAAAGACCTCCAGTTTCACTCTCACAGTGTAATTGTAACCATGTACTTGAATTCCTTCGTTACCTCGACCAGTTTGGAAAAACTAAGGTTCATTTACATGGGTGTGTCTTTTTCGGGCAGCCTGACCCTCCTGCCCCGTGCACTTGCCCCCTCCGGCAAGCTTGGGGTAGCCTCGACGCTCTGATTGGGCGGCTTAGGGCAGCTTACGAAGAAAATGGAGGATCGCCGGAGACAAACCCGTTTGGGAACGGGGCTATTCGTGTTTATTTACGCGAAGTTAAGGAGTGTCAATCAAAGGCGAGAGGGATTCCATACAAGAAGAAGAAGAAAAAGAAGAACATGATCAAGCCTAATCATGAACTAAAGCCTCCCAAACAGTCCACTACTTAGAATGGTAATTTTGTTAGTTATATATATATGTGTATGTGTGGTTTAGAAAGTAAGTATTTTCTTGTGTTTCTTGAAATTCAGCTTCATAATTTCATCTATAGAGTGAAATGATGGGGGGAAATAGGTGAATATAGGGTAAACGTTTACGAATAACAAATTGTTTTTTTGGGGATTAGCAAAGAAATTTTATTTACTCGAGAATAGAAATTACTTTGAGATAAAAAGGTTTAGGAGCAAAACTTCATTGATGCACATGAGGTTATTAGAACTAACAAACTATTACTGGAAGGTTATTTTTGGAGAGGATTGACTTCAGTGATCAAATTTATTTGTTGGGTTGATGTCGAATCCTTCATAAGAACTCTAAACCCAAATGACTCCAAAACCCTAATTTGCATGATTTTTTTTTAGATTGTGAGCATGATTTCAATGAAAAACTTTGCTACAAAATCTTACCCTAATTGCATATAATGAATTTCACACTTAGAAACAATTAACAGTTGCCCACGATTGAAGTGGGACAGTAGTCTCTTTCTTTCTCCCTCTCTCTCCCTCCCTCCCTCCCTCCCTCTCTCTCTCTCAAATCATGCAAAACACTGTTTATTATGTGGTTTCCTAATTTAATATTTTCTTGATTACATATTTACTTTTCTCTTGTTTTTAGCTCTTTTGTGATTCTGCACGATTTTGTGCCCCCCATGGATGACCATGTTATACATCACACTATGCATCGATCTGATTCACATTACAAACAAATTGTGGTGGTGATTAAACATTTCTAAATTATTGCAATCTCTTTCACATTTCATTTCTCATTATAAAGAAATAAAAATTGAAAAAAAACACTAGGATCATTGTGATTCTGTTAGATATACGTCATCCGGGTCCTTGTTAATTTACGTATTCTTCCCTTTGCTAATCAAAAAATAAATAAATTTGGGTCATTATTAATTTAAGTATTGTTTTGTTGTTAATAAATTAATTCATTGTTTACATTCTAAGTAGGATAGGATTAGCTGCTTGTTCTCCTATGTTATTTATAAAATTGTTTGTTAATATGTGTGCAATTGGCCATTATGTTTTTTATGTCCTATACTTATTATAAAATCCTATGCTTCATTGTCTTATGTTTGCTTTAAGTATTGTCTGGTGGTCAAATTGATATAACCAAAGAAATATATATATATATGTATATATTAGAAATTTGTGATTCATGTTTTTTGAATTTTGCAAGAGAGATATCATTACCAATCTTTGGAGGTAGTCCTTACTCCTTAATCTTTAAATTTAAAGTCTAATTGGACTATTGCCATTGTTATCTACTTACTTTGACATTTAGCTCACCCATTCCAAAATTTCCAATTTGATCACTCCTTGAAACATAAATCTCATTAAGTCTTTGAGCTAATTAAATTCACCAAGTCACTTTCCTAACATTTGTGGCACAAATAGAAAAGTTTAACCTTACAAGGTTTATCTCTCATCTATGAGCTCTCCATTTCTTCTTTATTGATGTAATCCTATTTTCGTGTTCATCAATAAAGTTTCCCTTTTCTTTGTTGATCAAAAAAAAAAAAATGAGCTCTCCATTTCTTATTGCACCATCCATCTTTATTGATTGTATCTTGTCTCATACATTGATTGAATCAATAAAGTTTTTTTTTTTTTGTTTTGCTGATCAAAAAAACTTCGGTGCCAAATACAAATTGAACCATCGAGAACCTGTGTATATTGTTTTGATGAAATCTAATGACTAGTTTAGTTCCAATTATGTTGAACCAAATTAGGTCTATGACATGAAATGACTTGAGTTATCTAAAATTCTAATGATGTTTGGCTCAAAATTGATGACACAGTGGACACTACATAAAGTGAAGATGTTTCCACCTTAATGGAACTAAGTCGTGAGTCCAGCTGGCTAATTCTTCATATGCATTAACATTATTATCTTTTTTTTTTATTATCGTCTTCCCTATTCTTCTTTAAGACAAACACTGCGCAAAGAGTTTCATTAAGAAAAAACAATGAAAGAGTTGGAACAGATACTGACATTCAAGCATCCAAGAGAGATATAAAACATTTTTAATGAGTATTTTTTTTTTCATTGATCCATTTCAGATACCAAATTGAAACCTTTCCATTCTCTTCCAATGAAATGATGTCTTGATCCTTAACCGTAAGAACTCGACCCTATTTTATTTTTAAATTCTCATAGAATTCCATAGCAAAATGTTATGCATCACCTTTGTGTCAATTTTGTCCTTGCATTATTAGTTTGCTTGCTTTTACCCCTAAATTTTTTATTCTATATTAATTTGGTGCAAGCAATAACAAACGTTGCCGACAGGGGGATGGGAAGAAGGGGAGGAAGGCAACAGTAGGGCTAAGGAAGGAGGAATGAGGTGTTGGAGGGAACCTAAGAGAGGAGAATGAAAATGTTGGGATCAGAGATGAGGAAATATAGATGGAGGGCAATGTGCAGTGAGATGAAGAGGGGTTGGGGGAGGGTTACTTACGGAGGAGTCATGGAGGAAGTTGGCCTAGAGAGGGGAAGGGAGGTGTTTGGTTTGCCTATCTCCCATATAAAATTATAAAATATTTAACAAAATTCTGAAGTTATCCATAAAATTGCATTAGCTTGCCTATCTCCCCTCTTTGTTTTTTAATGGTTAAACCAAATTGAGTTTTGCCATCTTCTTCATTTTCACTTCTTATTCTTAAAAATTGCTTGGAAAAATTTGTAATCACATTTGATTCATTCTTTAGTTGAACGCCTAGAACAAAGATGTTTCGAATGCGGTGTCTACTAATCATTTTTTTTTTCTTTTTTCTTTTTTTTTTGGTCAATTGATAGGACAAAGTTTACTCTAACTTGAAATAAATAAATAAATAAATGTCGAGAAATAAAGTTTATGAGAACAAGACGTTGTCACTTAACAACAAATCTCAAAGTCTACTTTAGAACCCACTGAAAATGCCTAAAAATTGGCAAAGTTACAAACCAAGAGCAAAACACCAAACTTATGAATTTGCACTCTATCTAACTAAATCTCATGAATTTATTAATTTGGAGAAAATTACCCTAGTGGTCTATGTACTTTACCATTTTGACAAAACGGTGCTATGTAAATGAAGCTAGATATCATTCTAATATATGAAACTCTCAAATGCACAATAAAAGAAACATTGAATCTACAAAGAATAATAAAATAGAGAAAATTATATTAATGCAAAAATTGAATTCCCATGAAGCATACAACCTTATTTATAACAAAATAACTATCATCCTTTTTTGACATGAAATAATATAGAATTAAAGAAAATTCCTAATAATAAAATATTTGAGTTAAGCTCAAATTTGAACACTAGAATATAAATTAAAAAAAAAAGGAAAAATTATGCAAATAGTCCTTATAGTTTACACGATGTGTCAATTTAGTCACTGTTGTTTCAATTTGTTCGATTTTGTCCCTTAATTTAACGGATTGTGTCATTTTAGTCTAATAAATAACGGTTGTTAAGTTAATAATTTGGTGTGCTTTTAGGTGCCAACCTAGTTGGGATCTGAATGCTTCACTGTGATGCTTTTTGCACCATCTTTTTTATTGATGTACGTTATCATACTCTGTATGTATTCTCATCAATAAAGCTTCTTTTTTTTTGCCGATCAAAAAAAAAAAATTTAATTTAACGAAAAGTCAAACAAAGTGTCAATTTGGTCTCTGTCAAAATCAAGAAAATTATAACAATAGGGACAAAATTGGCACATCATGTAAAGTACAGGACCAAATTGACGCATTATTTGACTTTCCGTTAAATTAACTTAACAACTGTTATTTATTGAACTAAAATGACACAATCTGTTAAATTAAGGGACAAAATCGAGCAGATTGAAACAACGGGGACCAAATTGACACATTGTATAAACTACAGGGACTATTTGCATAATTTTCCCTAAAAAAAAAATGTCAAGACAAGCAGCATCAATTTTGGAAACTTCTAAACAAAGGTATAACTAAATTAAAACTTTCCAAAAATGGTAATATAATGATAATTTGATGCCCTAAACAATGGGATTAAGCTGAAAAGCGGGGTATGGTGAATCAATGAGTATTGTTCATTGAGCCATTTCGGATCAAACCACCAAATTTGAAACCATTCTCATGCTTGTCCAAAAAATTACGTCTTTACCCTTAGTCGTAAAAACTTGGCCCCTATTTGCTTTTGGTAGTTCTAATTGCTCATAGAACTCTATAGAAAGTTGTTCTCGTCATTTTGGTGTCAATTTGGTCTCTACATTTTTTATTGACTCGATTTTTTCACCTTGAATTTTTGATTTTGTATTGGTTTGGTCCAATCAATAATTAGCATTGTGATAAGCATTCGGGGTGGTTGGGGGAAGAAAGAGGGAGTTGGTGCTAGGGTTGGGGAAATGAGAAAGAGGCATTGAGAGGAAGCTGGGGAGAAAGATAGGGAGGTAATGACAAAGAAGCTGAGGGAGGTAGTAGTGAGGCAACGAGGTCTAAGTGATGGAGACATCAGGGGAAGTTGGCCTAGAGAACAAGAGGGAGGTGTTCAGGGGCTAGGGGAAGAGGATGAATGTAGTGGGGTGGGGAATTGGGGAAAAGGGGAGAAGTGATGACAAACGAGCTTAATGAAACATAAGGTAAAGATCTCTGTATTCTTACAGAAAATGGGGGTCATGTTTGGAGAAAACTGTATTCTCTGTTGTTTCTATAAACAAGATTTGGAGTCAGTAACACATGTACTCCTTCATTGCCCTTTTGTGTGGAAGGTTTGGTCATCCTTGTTGAAGTGGTGGGGGTTACATTGGGTTATTCCTGGCACAATTGTTTCTCTGATGCATTAGTAGGAGGGTGGTAGGTTTAAAAAGAAAGAAAATGTGTTTTGGAGATCAGTCCCTCTTGTTACTCTTTAGTCTATATGGAAACTAAGGAATGAGTGTGTTTTCAATAAGGCAAAAGCTGATGTTGAGGTCTTATCTGAGCTTATCAAAACTAGATTGGCTCTTTGGCTCAGATCATCATCAAAGGAATGGCAATACCCAGTGAGTGATTTTATTTATAATCTAAATCATATTAGAAGGTGTCTTAGTAGGGATTGATTGATCCATTGGCTAATTGGTTGTTGGTTTGCTTCTGGTTTTGTTTAAGATTTTTGTGCTTCTTTTGTTCTGTTTTCTTTTCTAGTTGGTGCCTCTCCAACTTAGGCTTGAGTAGTAGTCATACTGTGGTCATCTTGGTACCAACCTAGTTAGGATTAGGATTGGCTGCATGTAGTTTCTCGCTCTTGCCTTGCTTTATTGATATATTGTTCTTTTCTTGTTTGCTTTCATCAATAGTCTTCTTTTGCTGATCAAAAAAAACATACTTAATGAAAAATCTAAGTTTAATGGTGAATTTTTCATTCTTTCTTTTTTTGTGGTGATGTTGCAGGGGGTGGATTTGGTGATGGTATGAATAGGTGATGATGTGTGGGTGTTTTTTTTTGGTGTTGGTGGGTAGCAAAGTGGTAGTGGGGTGACGGGTAGCGACGTGTTTGGTGTTGTGAGGTGGCTAGTGAAGAAGGTGCTTTGTGGTGGGGGTTAGTGTTTGGTGGTGTGGTGTAGCAAATGAAGGAAGTTGTAGGGAGGGAAAGAAAATGGAAAGGGTGAGGAGTGAAATATTCATATTGTCCCTTCAAAATTTTCATTTGTTGTACACATGACCATTGAATGTACCACAAAAAAAAAAAAATCACTCATTTCTCTCACACACATGAAAATGTCACACTTGTATACATACTCATCTATTAATCCAAATTTCTTGAAAATAATACAACTTTGCATAGCTGTCTTGAAGTTAATTTCTTGGTAGAAACTTTTTCTTTGACTTCTTTTTCGTATATTTCCATGATGTTTAATCTTTCAATTTCTCATTCGTTTGCACTAAACCTTCAATTACTCCCACAAAGCCAAAACATATTTCTTCACTTGATTGCGACAATCTTTTGTGACTTTCCAAAATTTCCTTACAATTAAAACCTCTCCAACCGCTTTGAGCTAGTCAACTAACAAATTGGTTGAAGCATTTGCCTAAATGTTTCTTCAAACACTTGGGATATCAAGCTTCATATCAATGTCGCAAGGCTATTAGTTTTGAAATGGTTAATCAAATTTGCTTCTTTGATTATTAGACTTTACTTGCGGATTAGGGCAATACAAAGAGTTGGCATCTGCCTCATTGTCATCCCGACTCTTTCTACCCCTTGTATGAATCATAACAACCTAAATGGTCCAATCAAATAGAAAACAACTATAAATGGATTCTGTACTTTCCTAAAATTATTAATGATAAACTACTTAACATATTCTCTGAAACAGCAATGTCCATCAACATAATGGATTGTCATCTGAGTAGTTGGCATTGAAGGACTTGTAAAGTTAAAGTATCCTTGTTGAGGATTTGTTTAACTAATATAAATATTTCTTGAAGTCTCTTTATTCAAAATTCAATAAATCATATAATATCACTTCCCTCTTGTTATTGTGTCTTATATTCGTACACATGAATTAGTGCTTTTTAGAATTTTTCTCTAAAGGAAAATTAGCTTTCTATGTTCGAGACAATAGTATTGGTCCAAAACAAGGGTTGGTCCTCTCTAACCATTGTTTTGGGTTGTGCTTGCATATGATTGAGTGTCTCTCTTTATGCCAACTTAGTTGGGACGGGGAGGTTCACTATGATGCATTCTGCTTTTGTATAAAAATTCTGTAAGAATATAATATTTTATCTTCATTTTGCAGAAACATGGAAAAGGTCAATTGGAAGGCAAGGTGCTGGGAAGGCAAATGTCCAAAGTTTCATTTCTACTTCAATATTTGGAATTCTCTTCTTATATACATAAAGTTATATCATAAGCTAGAGTCTAGTCTTAAGTAATATAGCATAGGGTTCACACTTTGATTTCATGTCCTAGCTCTTAAATCTTAGTGTATCCTATACTTTTTTCTTTTTCTTTTCCCTTCTTCAGAATACTAGAAACACTATCACTATGTTTAGATCTATTTACTACTCTTAGTGCAGATAGATGAGTTTATGATCTCTTTCACTAATGTAAATTCCATTAAGTTGTTGCTATAATATGCACTTCATTGTTATCTTTCATTATTGCTTGGAGTATTTTATGCTTCACTCTTGAATCTAAAGAACGGAGAAATTGGAAATTTCACATTGGTTGTGTATCCGGCGAATGGTAGGGGCTAAATGAATATATGGCCCACATAATAAAGAAATAGTGAACAAATTATAGAATATTATTATTATTATTATTATTTTTTTTTTTTTTTTTTTTTTGATCGGCAAAGAAAAATTTCATTAACAGCATGAAATTAAGAGTACAGGAAGATGACTTGCTTCGAGAGAGATTCGGAAGTATAAAAATACCCCTACTACTGCTACTCGCAACCATACAACCAACCCCTAAGCCTCTCGGTTTTTTTTTTTTTTAAAAAAAATAAAAAAGTTAAGAAGAACTTAACTGGAAAATAAAATATTAGATGGATACATAGTCACATAATATTCCGGATCTATTAGATAATTTATGCTAAAAAAGATGATTGTAAACAATGTTTTAAATAGGGGTATCAAAAGAAGAATCAGTATTATAGGTTGTTTAAAAAGATTAGGCTTTCCTCCAGTCCATTTATTATATCAGAAAGTCCACTTGAGCGGTTGTTGCTCCCCTCCCCTCTACCCCCCCTTCCCCATACTCATCTTGGTAATCTAAACCATTATCTTGTAATGTATGCCGATTAGATTATCCATATAAAAAATGAGGTTAATTTAATATCAGTACTCATATGATTGGATTATATTTATATTTAAAAATGAAGGGCTAGGTGATTTCAATAATAGGTCGTTTATGTTTCTTAAGACAAATGTGATCATCTGACTACCAATATTCGATTAATTTAATTTTTATCATAGATGATTTACTTAGGCACTATTAGATAACGGTCTGGATTATTGAGGTGGACCCAACCCTCCAGTCCACTTACTGAATTGGAGGAAAGTCTCTCCCTCTTCAAAAATCATCAAGAATGAAAAATAAAAAATTAATGTAGTTGAACCAATTGTATTGATTGTGAACAAACTGTATCAACTGAGAATCATATTGTTTATAAAGCTATATGTATTGTGAATTGGTTGATACTATTTTTTTTTAACACCAAGATATCATATGTATCCATATCGGTATTGAAAGTCCAAAAAAATTGATTTGTCACTCTAGCCAATAATTAAAACTTTGATATTGAATTTTGTATATGTTGCATCACACACCTGTCAGTTCAGTTTGTCTCATCATAAAGACTACAAAACTTAGCTGTTCTATTATTTTTTGGAGCATCTTTCATGTATTAAATCATAGGATTTGTTTGCAATACAACTTTTATTAAAAGACAATATTGTTGAATGTGTCCAAATCACACTAAATTAAAATTTATATCATACAATGTATTTTTGAGATACTTTACAAATTACTTTATTCTGGCACCTTAAAATTTTCCTTTGTTAAATGTTAACCCATTGAAGGCCAATTGTTTATATTAGGTTTCATGTTAGTTGACACCCTTTTTATGCATTCTTGTATTTCATGTACCAATCATTTTATTTATTTATTTTTTTAATTACAATGCATCTCATACAATGAATTAGAATGAATCAATAATTATAACATAAATTATAATTACAAATAAATTCTTAGAGAGAGAGAGAGAGAGCTGAAATAAATTGTACATGATGAATTAAAAATGATAATTATGACAATGATGCTTTTTTTCTTATGATTATGATGATACTAATCATTATCATATACTATTCACTTTAAAATCAGAATATTTAGTTTTTAAAAGTAATTTTGTGCATACAAATGTGTATACCTCCCTCAATAGAAGTTTATATTACCTAAGGATCTTCAAATGTGAGGCCCCTCGGTTTTTAAATTTTGAGAGACAAAGTCCACATTTCATGCGTTTGTAAATTTTTGCAACTATTAGGCCCTAAAGACCGCATTGAGTATTGAGTGTCATCGTTGTCAAAACTTCATCACCATGCAACTTCAACCATGGCTACTGGAAGCCTTTTTGTCTCTCTCCTGTGGTTGTTAACTATTGAAAATCTTAAAATATACCCACATTGGACTAGTAAGGACCACAATGATACCGCATTGATATGGTTCATTTATTAGTTTGCATTCCAAAGGGCTCTCAAAAAAGAACTTTTTGATTTGAATATTTTCTTACCACCCTTGAATCCAATTATATGAGTGATGTTAGGGTTTTTTGTTGAATTACATAGGACCACTCAAACACAAAAATTGGTTAGTGCATCAAATGTTGAATCAAACGTAAGGACCTCTTATTTACTTGAATGTTGTCGATTGCAAGCTGGGAATTTGACTAAACAATTTTAGTTTTTGCAAACCCAATTCCATGGCAAAAAGCAAAACATGCTTGATAGCTAGCATTTAACGAATGCAGTTAAATCTCAAGTAAACTACATGGTCCTTTTGTTGATTGAGTTTGTTGCTTTAGCAATACAAAAAATTGCTAAAAGTTAGAATTGATTTTTGAAATGAAAAGAGTGAAATTTCTCTATTCTAAGGCAGATAAAATCTTAATTTTGTTATTTTGAAGCCATAAATTTGAGTTTAGATACTCAATTTTCAAAATTGATTCTCAATTTTTCAATTTTCGGCTCTCAATTAAAATTTCACTGTGACTATTTTTTATAACAGTAAACACAGTGATATTTTGGCAATTTTTGTTTTTTAAAATTTTGTATTCGTTATGAATCTTATTTAATCAATCTTGACTAGAGAATTCTATAAATTTTGTAAAAAAACAATGGAGATCTAGATCTTAAGTAATCAATTTTTATTTTATTATTATTATTTTTCTGTGTGTGTTTATTAAATTCAAACCACATTGATCTATGAAAGAACTAAATATAAAATATAAAATAAAAAAATTTATAAAAAAAAAGAGAGGAAAAAAACACTGAAATGAATAGTTGGCTATGTACCACCACCGTGTTTAATGATGGTTAATGGGTTTTGATTTGTGGTACTAAATTGGGGGCACTAATGTCCCTAATTTTCATATAAGGCAAAAAAAAAAAAAAAAACAGTTACCCAAAATAAAAATTAGGGACATTAGTGCCCCCAATTTAGTGCTACAAAACATTTTCCTTAATGATGGCATCATTGAAAAGGTTGCTGATATATTTGATAATAGTGGTTTTGCTAGATGACAGTGAGTGGGTGACAACTGAGAGAGGTGTTAATTGGATAAAATAATAGATAAAATAGGATCAGGTTTAGTTGGATAAAGCCAAAAACCCAATCCATGGAGAGATAGGAATTGTCTAGGTTATGGTGGAGGTTAAAACTTCGATCAACGTATAACTTTTAGGTTGAGCAATTTCAGTGATTAAAGTACAGATCTACCCTTTGATATTATTTGTGCAAAATAATAGTGGTCAGGTTCGAACCCACGATCTGAAAAGTTAAGGAACCAAATTTTAACTACTAAATCAGTAACCCGCCTGCCCAAAAATCCATGATTCACTATGCATTAAAAATAATCGAAAACAAACTTGTAACAACAACATGTCTGATGAAAGATGATGAACCTGTCTACTGAACAAATCACCTAAGAGTGGCAGAAAAAACAAACAGCATGCAAGACTATAGTTTGTTTATAGATTCCTGAGAAGAGGACTTGAGTTTCGAGATGTAAGTGAGCCAGGCTATACTTGATTGGGAGATTCAAAAAAGAAAAGATATATAAAACTAAATAAAATATAAATATATTTTATTCATATTTCACCTATATTTTTCCTTTTTCTTTTCATTTTCCTTTCCCTTTTCAAATTCCTTCTCAAATCTCCCAACCAAACACAATCTTAATAGATTATGCACTGTCTAATAATGAGAAACCAACATCACTTATGCTGTGTTTGGTTGGGAGATTTAAGCAGGGATTTGAAAAGGGAAATGAAAAAGGTAGGTGAAATGTGAATAAAATATACCTATATTTCACCTAGTTTCACACATCTTTTCCTTTTTCCTTTCCAAATCTATCCCCAAATCCCCCAACCAAACACAGCATTAGTGCATCAGGTTCAGACATTAACTTAGTGTCACTGAAAATAAATCTTCATATATGATGTAGCATTATATTCCAGGAATCAGGAAACATAAAACAATTTTTAAGACAAATATGTTCAAAATTGAGCGCCGGACATTGGAGCAAACATAGGCATCATTCTAACTAAAGTCTAAAAGTGGAACAGCCCCTCTTAATTGAACATCAACTACTATAGTACTCGCAAAAACAAAAACCAACTAGAAAATATAACACGAGAAAGCACAATGTATACAGTTCGCAACATCATTGACAGCCTTGTCCACTGAAAATTTTAAATTGCCAACATCCACCAATACCATAACCAACTGCAACTCTATGTACTTCGCTTGTGCATAAATATGAAAACCAGAAGCTATACCAATTGCAATTAGGACGACCATCAAAGCCTTCTCCCATGGCTAGCTATAAATGTCTGAAAACACAGAATACACAACTGCTTTAGAAAATTAACTTTTTATTTGAAGTTCAGTCCAAAACAATAGTTAGCATAAGAAAGAAGAGATTGCACACCCATTTTCTGGAGTCGGGATTGTTTTTTTCTACTTTATCTAGTACAATTACCTGTACTTCAAGCCATGGACAACCCACAGTAATGTGGCTCTTTTATATATATATATACACTATATATTTTTCACGCTAGGGGCACAGTGCTTTTGGAGGTGAAGACATTTTATATTTAGGCCAAGTTTGGGAAGACTAAATAAGTACACTTTTTGACTTTTTTTGTATTATGTGTAGAAAAAGTAAAGAGGAGATGTTGATTGATGTGACCCAAAAAAGATAAAAAGATGAAATGAGTGCACTTATTTTGAGATGCCAAACTTGGCCTTAGAACACCCCCTGGTCTCCAATACACATACAGAGTTATACGTCTTCCACTTCAACCAAACCAGAAAAAATGTATAATGATAAAAAAAAAAAGTTGCAACTCAAAAAATGATATGAATGATATGCAACCCAGCAAATGATACATGCATTAAAATTTGAGTTAATTATCTAAAAGTCCTATTTACAAATGTTATGGTAGTTTAGGTCCTATCTAAGATTTTTTGAACCAACAAGTCCTATTTAGTAAAACTGAAAATATTATCAATTTTTTCCAATTTTTAAAACTAAGAATATTATTAATTTTGCATAGTAATATTCCAAATAATTGTTTCACTAACCGGTGAAAAAAAAACAAAATATGAGATCAAACGTTTTTGTCTTTTTACTTATTGATTTAATTCAACTATCCAATAAAACCGAAAACATTATCAGTTTTTTCTAATTTTAAAATTGAGAATATTATCAATTTTTTCATTTAAATTTTTTTTTTCTTTCCAGTTTTACACATCAATGTTCCATTATCATGCTCCTTTATAGATACAAAATTTTCAGTTTTACACAAAAAAATAATTCAATTTCTTCAAAAAAAAATATTAATTTTTTTTTTTGGGCACATAATTTCACCAAAAACTCTTAAAGTAAACCATACAAACAATGTACTCCCTCTGAAAAGTTTACTAAACAAAGATGTAAACCCAAGACATTCTCAATGTGTGTGTCACTTAAGAAGCACGAACACTTCTAAGAAGGTGATGTATATGTATCGTGTCCGTATCAGACACCGACATTCTTTGGACACTCTTAGGACACGTGTCCGACACTCTTTACAACGTGTCCTATTTTAAATTTTTTTAAAAATTCAGACACTCTTTGGATACTTGGAGGATATACATATCAATCGCTTAAACACACGTATCTATCAATTAGACACGTGTGAATCTAATTATAAGTTTGAACAAAACAACTTTCAGATACAATAATAAAATAAAACCCATATAAATTTATAAGAATTAGTGTCATATTACATTTTTTATTATTTTTGAATAATATATTTATATATATATAACATATAATAAATATATAAAATTATATATCTCATGCGTGTTCCTCACGTGTCGTGTCCTGCATTTTTTAAAAATTAACATGTCGGCGTGTCCGTGTCGTATCCATATCGTGTCACGTCTCCGTGCCCATGCTTCTTAATGTGTCACAAAAGAGCTCCTATAAAAGGCGAATAGTGAGGAAATCAATCCCTCCCTGGTGCCTTCAAATAAATTTCCCATCTTGCTTACAACACAACACCTAGTGGAAGGGCAGTAAACACAACCAGTTAGGATCATCACCTTTCACAAGTCACATAGAAACCTAATCCCTAACTCCATAACAACTAAAACAATAATTGTTCAAGACTAAAAATTTAATGAATCAGGAAGAACTAGAAGCCTGGACATGAAAATCATCACAAGTATTATAACACCTTTTTGAACCCAGCACAGGACTATTGTTCATTAATATATACACACACTACAACATAATCTAAAACTGAGCCAGCGATGAATAAACAGTAGATAATTTGCACAGAAATCTGGAATACGAGGATAATCCTCCTAAGACATCCATGTAAAGTGCACATACACATGCGCACATGCAACAAAATGAGAGGAAGAGAGAGTACAATCCCGTATATCAGAAGCAGCAAGTATTTAACCAGCACACATAGAAGACTTAAAGATGGAGCTGACAGATCCCCTGTTTCAAAGGCATGAATAGTTCTTGTACTAATCATTACTATCCAAATCATCACATCCAAGACATAAACCAGCAATAAAAAGTTTGTACTCTCTTTTCCCTAGTAGTAAAAATAGACTGCTGGCACTAAGAGAATGTAAGAAGGAAGGCAATACCAGACTAACAATTAAGATGTGAGCAGCCGACAGATTGGTTGGTCAAATTTTCAGTGCACCAAGAAATGAAGCCTTAAATACATGAAGAGAACCTGTAGCTGTTGCTGTGGTTCCCAACTACGCCCCGCCCCCAATCACACAATGATATTCATAAATTAAATATTCTGACCTTGTAAATCTCTCGATATAATTAAATGGCATCACTTAGTCTCAATATCAAGCAGGTCGAGAGAACAGAACTTTACCCTGAAGAAACAATACATTCACCTTTCATTTTTAATTATCAATAAATCCAAACTAGCCCTCCCAGAATATACAAGCTGAAAGTCCAAACCATGTCAAGCTCAAAAACAAAAACAACACCACAAAACAAAACAAAACAAAACAAAACAAAAAAGAAGAAGAAGAAGAAAACAGGGATCTCATCAGGTCTACAACCAATATAAAGAGAAACTCGACCTATTCTTTAAAATCCTTGCATAGAGTTGCTTGCTCGGCATGCATTCAACCATTACTGTTAAGGTGACAAAATTGCCACACACTAAACATCAAATTCCTCAAATAAGCATCTACTGCCCTCAATTTAACCCCTTCATACATAATGCCTTTTCCTCAGTTTAAACTCCCTCAAAATTTTCAAAAATACTAAACCAAACCTCTTCACTTTACTTCCAGCCAATGCCGATAGTATTACACAGTTGACTATATACACGAAGGGGGAAATTTAGGGGTTGGGTTCAGCCAAACTTTCAATAACAACAACAGCATAAAAGAAACTCTAATGAGACAGTATCTTAAAAAATCATGAAAAGCTTCTCTCTCAACACATTTCAAAAAAATGATAAATCAGTAATATAATACTCTCTGTAAGTTAAAAAGACATTTTCTTAGTCATCACTATTGCAACATCTAAACACTATATATATATGTACAAATAAATAATTACTTAGCAATGAAACAGTTCCTGAGCCACCAATTATATGCCCAAATTCACAACCCCACACATTCAAAACCTTTTAAATTCCTAAATCATGTAAACAATTCACCCAAAAGCATGAAGATAAAAAGTCTAGGCATTAGTATCATTAAATTGAACAATAATAATAGTTTAATTCTGGAACAATATAGACCTCTCACCATTTGAACCCGACCGCTTAGCTTGCTTGATCTTCTCAAGCTGAACCTGAGTATCCATGAACAGCTGCATCCTCTGAACCTCCAAATCTTTAGCGAATTGCATCCTCTGCTTCTCCAATTCAATCATCTGCCTCTGCTTCTCCCCTTCAATCCTCTCATACATCTCTCCAAACCTCTCAATCGCCCTCGCCAGCCTACTCATCCCTTCAACCTCATCCTCATCCCCTTCCTCCTCCGTTTCCTCCTCCTCCTCCGCCGCAGCAGCCGCAGCAACAGCCGAGTAATTCCTCCTAAAATACGAATCATCCACCGCCGGAGAGGGCCGTTTCTGAGGAAGCACCACCGGCTGCACCACCAACCCCGGCGGCGGCTTCCGGTACACCAAAGGCACCGCCAACGGCGGAGAAGGAGCCTTTTTGGCCGTAGATCCGATCAAGTAATCAAGGCGGGGGAAGAAGGACCAAGAGCTGGTGACCGATCCGTTAGATTCAGAAACCCTAGCCTTCTCGACCTTGTACTTTTTCTTGAGAGTGTCGATGCGGTTCTTGCACTGGACGTCGGTGCGGCGGGTCTTCTTGGTGTGACCGTGGCGGAGATTGACGGCGTCGGCCACCTCCTGCCAGTCCTTCTGGCGGAGGTTGCCGCGGTTGAGATCGAGATAGCGGCGGCCCCAAGCGTCGACGAGAGTGGATGTTGCTTCTTCGCTCCAGCAGTCTTCGCGGAAAGGTAAGGATCGGGAGGGCGGTGGTTGGGGGGTTGAGAATTGTAATTCATCCATCGGAGATGGTGGTGGAGAGAAGAGGGAGGAGGAGAAGAAGAAGAAGAAGAAGAGGAGAAGGTGTGAGGATGAAGATGAGCGGCGATGATGCGCCGGTTGAGGAGAGACGCGTGAGAAGCATGACGTGTTGGGATGTGGGTGTGGGGGTGGGTGGGGGTATTGGGAAAGTGTACGGAGAGAGAAGGGGGGGGTGACTGACTCGGTGAGGTCGCCGGGGCCAGAGAGTCGCGACGAAAACGCCAAGGATGGGGTTGCGTCAGCGGGACTCGGACCGGGGTTCCGTTTGGGGTTAGAGCCGTGGAAGGGACGAAAGCGCCTCCAAAACAGGGTTAGTCACTCAAACTCTTTTTACTTGATGGTATAACGTCCAATAATAAGAAGGGAAAATTACTATCATAAACAGTTAAAAAAAATTTAAATCAGTAAAAAAAGTTCATGTATTTTAATAATTAAAATTTTATATTTTTGTATTTCTTTTCTATCATCTCTCTACTGTTGTTTTTCCCAATAAGAACAAGATCATTAAAATATATTAATGATAAATATAAATTATTATTTTCAATTAATTTTTAAAAAAATTTATCCATATTCTTTTTCAAAATCTATTTTTTACTACTACCAATTGCAACTCTAGGAAAATTGTCAACAACGACTGTCAATGGTGGTGAACAATAACAAAAATAAATAAAAAAAGAAAAACAACAATGGACATGTGTATATCCACATATAGGCATGATACATGGGTAGATAGACAAATATGTGGACAGGTAGTCTAATAGATAAAGATATTACTCCATAATCTTTCAAATTATTATTATATTTATGGATAAAGAAAAAGAACTTAGAGCAGCTACTTCAAAATTTTGAAAATTAAACTTCCAAACAGAGCGCCTTAAAAATTAGGAAAAATTATCAATAAATCTCAAAATGTGAAAGGGTGGTCCAGACAATCCTACAAGATATTTATTAATCAGTTTGGTCCTATTTCACGTGCGTTTACTAAAGTGCCCTCATTTTGCACGTGTGTCGATTAAGTTGTTGGTATTTCGTCTAGAGTAGGATGTGTTTGGGTGTCACGTTGGCAAAAGTTCTGTAGTAGCTTCTATACCCTTCCAGACGTGTGACGGTATGACATACCAGGCGTAACCTGACCTGTTTTTGACGCCCAGTTGGGTAATATGGAAACCCCAATTTAAGCACTCAATTTCAGAACCTAGTTGTCGTCAAATCCCTGTAATGTTGCTATCACCGTTTGTTTGATACTGATTTGAACGAATGTGAATCTCACATATTTGGTGATTTGGGATATCTGTGACATATTTGAAGATTTATTATGTGTTGTTGTTGGTTGGGCATCGCATTTGGTGTTCTTTGCGAAGGAGACGATAGGTAGGGTTTCCGACGATTATCAATGTGTTGAGGGTGTGTCAGACGAAGCAGAGACGTGATGCGGCAGTCCATCTTTGAGAATGGTCAACAAGCGTAAGTGATTTTGCTTGAATCATCATGTTGGGAGTGTTAAATGGTGGGGTCTTCAATGTACATATATTGCAGATAACAATATAGGGGTGTTGATTGCATGCGTGTGCTATGTGATTGTCATTTGGGATGGTTTGTTTGTTACACTGTGTATGTAATTGATTATGGATTGTGTGTGGATATGGGTATTGGGTTGTGTCATGATGAATGCCCATAAGGTGTTATGTGTGTTGTGTGACTATGTGTGCACACAAGGGTGTGTGTGAGTGTGATGGGCTCCCAGAAACTGTGTGACCCATAAAAAGGAAAGGGTACAAATGTCCATAATAACATAATTCAAATCAAATCAGGACCTAGAGGTTATCACGTTACCACTGATGGGATGCACCAGTGCAAATATAAATCAGTGGGACTAAATGGTGTTACTGATTCTGTTATGGAATTTTTGGATAATTTTCTCTAAAAATTAACATTAAGAAAAAATTATAAAAGAAATATTAGATTTGATTCTTGTAATAAATTAAAATAACAATTGATTTTTGATTTGGTCTCAATCTCAACCATTGATCTATTTTCATTAACTTGAATTGACAAGGAAATGAAATTTTAGATATTACAATCACCATTTTGCAAAAGAGTGATGATATATAAATAAAAAAATTCATACAGAATGAGATGGCAAATTTGTGTTCATTCATTTCAAATCAAAAGACTCATTAAAGTGATTTATAATTTTCAAAATGTTACATTATTGTGAAATTTTTTGTATGAAATTTTTGTTTGCAAATCATTGTTTTGTACAAAAACATTTTTTTTTTTAAATTTTACACAAACCAAATTAAACCATAAAATTTCAAAAAATTAAATTTCTCTATACCCACCCACTCCACTCCTCCACTAAATGTCGGCTACCGCTACCGCTACCCATCATCAGTGGCATTGTTCTTTTCTGCCACCCTCTCCCTCAAATCCACTACCTCTTGCCCTTTCCCAACACCCCTTCCCTCAAATCCACCACCTTCTACCTTTTCAAACCACCCTCTCCCTAAAAAAAATAACATTATCACCTAAGAATCCCCAATTCCAAATATGAAAACATGAAGAGAGGGAGAAAAAGGAAGAGGCACTATAACAGAGAAAAATGGATGAGGTGTTATCAAGAGAAAGGGAAGAGGGGGATCGGAAAATTTTACAAAAAGACTTCATTATTCCACAGTAATATTTTTGAAAGACTTTGATACGACTAGATCTAGGTAGAGAAGGCGGCAACAGTGTAGTAACGTGTAGTAAAAGTAGACATGAAGTGTGACCATTTTGATTAATGGTCTTTTTGTTGTAATGGCCTAATTGTTGAACCCTGTTACAAAATTAACACATGCCACACTAACTCCTCAGATGTATATGAACCAGCCCATTTTAGTTATTGGCTAAGTAAAAGCTCTAATGTCTATTTTATAATATAAGTATTTTGGTATCCTTGCATAATAAATTGTTTTCTCTTGTGATCGTTAATATGTTTAGTATTGAAAATGGCTTTGGATAACTTTGGTTACCATGCCTAACTTCTAAATATTGGATTCAAGTTGTATAGATATCGGATTTAAGCTGTGATAGTAGAGAGAAAAACGAAGGCACTACAAAAAATTAAAGTTTTAGAAATCAAAATTTAGGGACAAAATTATTTTTTAAGAACTAAATATTTTTGTTGCGAAAAGTGTCGTCGTTATATTTTTAGCAACAAAATTAGACATTAGTGACAAATTATTATCTTTTTAGAACCAAATTTTTTGTCTCAAAAAATAAACTATTTTGAGATCAACTTATTTTGTTCCTAAAAATCTATTTATTAGTAACATTTTTAAAATTTTGTCTCTAAAAGTCTTGTTTTTTACTTTTCGGGACGACCTTTTAGCGACTATCCTAATAACAATAGAAATTGGTCTATAAACATATTTTGCAACAAAATTTTTATTTTTAGAGATAAAAATATTTGATTTTTAAAACTCTTATATGTTGTAGTGAGGGGTGAATAACAAATGGAAAGTGATGGGGTTAAGAGAAAGGGGTTTGAGCAACTATATGTCTCATGTGTTGTATCACAAGGTTGAAATGAAAGGCTAGGATAATTTCTAATGGGTAGCTTTATTAGGTAGGTTAAGGTTGGAGTTGATATAAATTAACAAGATATGTCACATGTCGTCTTTGTTTGTCTTTTTAAATGAAAATAGATAAATAATTTAAATTGTTATCAAATTTGAATATTATGATTTAAATTGAAAAATAAAAAACATAAAATTTGATTTATTATAAACTAAGTGACAGACACTAAACCAATTATTTGGTAGTTTTGTTTGTCGTAAGTTTGAAGTGCGTTATTTTACTCAATGAGTTTGATTCCTCTCAAGTTATTATCTCAATTTGAGATAGCGTTTAGATTTGCTAAGTTTTTTTGGGGACCAATTTTGATAATCTAAACTGTTCACTTTTTAAGATTCGTTGAGTTGAATATTCATGTAAAACTTTTTAAGACTCGTTAAGTTGAATATTCATGTAAAAAAATCAAGATAATTGGATATCAATAGTTATATATTAGAATCATATTCATTTAAAAAATAATAATAATAATCGACTAACCATTTTTTGTAATGAATTTTGGATACAATATGGAGAAATTGTAATATACACCCCTTTAAAAAATGTGTATCATATGCATCCCTAATTATATCAATTTCTTCTTTAATTATAACCAGTTTTCTTCTTTAATTTTGATATTATTTTAATTATTATTCATGAATTCTTTAATTATGACTCATATTTTATTTAGTTATGACATTTTTTTTTATAATTATAATTCAGAAAATTAAAATTATATCATTTTTCTTTTTAGTTATAAAAGTATATATAGTCCACCTTTTGAGGGTTACCATAGTGTTATCCTACCATATGGGTCTACTATTGTAGACATCCCATTTTTGACCTCCGCAAGACTTGGACGCTTTGTCTTGGGCACTCGATGATGAAGTTGTGTTGATTGTGATTTGAATTCTCAACAAAGGAACGTAAGCTCACATTCCAAAACCAATTCCAAACCCTTCATATTCATACTATGCTTACCCCAGAAATTCAATTTTGACCATTATGCTACCCTACACTGATTTTAAAACAGGGGAACAGGGGAACACATTGGGAACCGGCCGTAGCTATTGGAAGCCGGCTGGCTCTCGATAGCAAGAAATACTGTTCTGGGCAGGAATGGGCCAGCTGTTCATTTTTTGCAGATATTTATGACCTATTATGACCTAGTTTGCTCAAATTCTATAAATACGAGCATTTATCTCATTGGAAAAATTTCAAAGAAGCAAAAACATAGTTAAGAGCTTCTTCTTCTTGTACAAACTACCTTTGAGATATTTAATCATCCTTATACTATGTCCATACACCATAGACAACCGTAGAGCAAAGCCTTAGGACCTTGGTTGAGCTTTGTGAAACACAATTCAAGCTTGAGAGTGTGCTTAGACCAAGTTTGGTTCATAAACATACCTTTGTCAAGAGGTATAAGCCTACCACCTTTCTATTGCTTTCATTTCCTTATTTCTCTATCTCTTTCTAGTGTTTTTGTATTGTTTTGATCCTATTTTAAGTGTTGGAACTTAGGTTTGAATAGCTACCAAAGGGTAGAGAGGGTTAACACCCTTTCTTGCACTCTACTTCATAGCTCACACCCTTGTTTTGCACTTTTTTCTTTGACTTTTAAACTAATTTTCAGAGTTTAATAAAAGCTAAAAAACATGATTTGAGGTCTTAAAAGTGGAGAGGTTAGCCACCTCTCCTTACTCTTGTTCATTAGCCTTGCATTTCTTTGTTCCTTCCTACCTTTTTTTATGCTCTTAACATGAATTTTAGCCACTGTTTTAGCGTATTAGGGGCTATTTTAGGGCTGTTCTAATTTATTTAATTAGTGTGTGCCTTGAATATGTAGCTTGTTGTGTTGCAAATCTTCATATCTAGCTAGTTATGTTGTGCCATCCATGCTTTGATAGTTTTTCTTTGGTTAATTTTCATGTCAAGAGTCCCATTCTAAATAATCAATTTTGCATAAGTCATTTTTGCCACCTCCCTCTTTTTTTTGTTTTGTTTTGTTTTGTTTTGAGAGTTACTTCAACCAATCGACGATTATTCAAAGCATGAGAAAGAAACCTATGCTCAATGGCTTAATCTCTACGGAGGTTTATCGTCAAGGCATTGGCTCTCTTTTATGCTTAGAATCACTTCTCGTTTGATGTTTCTTCTCATTTAGTGGACTTAAACATCACTTTGGACAAATTGATTAACAAATGGCAAAGACTAATGAAACCGGCTTAAAATGAACTAAACCGACATAAAGAAAATGTTTAGAGTTGGTTGGATTCGGCCGGACATTATGCCGAGTCCATCGTTCCGAGAATTGTCACATATTAATCCATTATACGTTGATAAGACTTAGAGCGTTTCTATTTCTCTCTTTGAGTCTTTATGATAGAAGGGAAGGCTGTTTTTTGTATCACATTTATCAATTTTGTCCAAACATGCTCGAGATCATCAAGCCATCAATTTGTGCTAATTGATGGTTTCGAATACAAATTTGCTCATATTGGGTTTCACATGACAGAGAGGGGCAGAAGGGACAAACAAGGCCTAGAAAGACTCTATTTGTACTGTTCTCACCTCAGAGCACAAAACCTTTTATTGGCATAAAATTTAGTACCGGCTGGCACTTTTTGGGTCCTGCCAAAGCTCATTTGAGGCCGGCTGACTCCCGATGTTTGGTAAGCAGTGAGCTTTTGGCATAAACAGATGGCAGCGGCTAAAGGTGAGACAGAGCGATCATGGTGTCTTATGGTTGCTTAGATTACTATTCTCATTAGTATTGTTGTAATTGTTATAAATAATTCTTATTGTTGTAATATCCTTGTTACAATTATTATTGATATAATGTCTATAAATGCCTCTGTTGTAATAAATTAGGTAGTTAGCTTAATGCCCCCTTAGAAGTCAATTAGCTTAGTAGTTAGCTAGTTTAATTCATTTATTCGAATTTGTAATAATTAGTTAAAAATCGGACATTCGGACACTTATTCGCACCCTCTTGCATGAGGGCAAATATATAATAATGCATGTATGTCTTCCAAACCTCATTTCTTTCTCCCTTTTATTTACCCGTTTATGATGGTAGCATAGAACATCATGTTTCCTTAGCATTCCCATGTTTGCATACACTCGTCTCACATACATTTGGGTTCGGCTCATCATGCTAACCAATGTCAATTTTAACTTCATTGTTTGAATACATGCTTGTATCACATGTCTTGAATTAAATCATATACCATGCTCATAGTTTCTAATCATTTTTTTTTATTTGGTTTGCCTTGGAGTACTAGGTGAGCACTTATTGTTTTTAGCATACCGCATACGTGTGATTGTTGCCATGCCAAGTATAATACTATAAGGCTAAATGCTTAAGTGATATACTTGTTTGAATGCCAGTAGATGAAGGCTAATTGCTCAAATTGGAATAAATTGATTAATGTACATACAAACTCACATTTTCAAGTGACGAGTATCAAAAATAATTTTCAAACAAACATAAAACCAAAATATTCTAACTTTTGCAAATTAGTCTATACTTGTATGCATCACATAGTAAATTAGCTAATAATCGGAATAAGAGCATATAATGTACATAAAAATCATATCATGATCAGTAGAGGCCAATCTTTGATCGGGCGAGTGGGGTGCTCAATTCATGATATTCCCCTCTTGTACCTAAGTTCACGAGCCGAGACACTTTGGTGATGATGGATAAATGGCTTTTGGCACGAGTCACGGGTTTCCTAAATTTTCCAAAAATATTTAGGTGGCGACTCTGTAATTTGACAAAACAGTCTATTTTTGGCATTTAATTCAAACATCGATTTTCCAAAAAGAATTGCCGGATTTGGACTCTTTTGTGTTTTCACTGTTTCACATTACACTCGTGAAATCAGATTCAAAACCACAAGAGTCTGAATTGTAGGGCTAGTCGTATCCGAAAGGAGCACGAAAGCAAATTACAATTATGTACATACTATGATGCTCCAAAATTTAAAGACATCATAATAAGATTTAGAACTTAAAATCAATGTTGCCACCAATATTACTAACATTCATTAATTAACAATCCAGAAATTGAAAGTTCTTAAATTACAACTCCAATAAAAGTTAAAACTTAGTCTTAGTACATAAAAAAAAATAACACAAATATAAAAAAATAAACAGAGAAAAACTAGAAAAAAAAAACTTAGAAAATGGTTCACGGAACTTAAGCACTCTTCAAGTTAACCAAGGCTGAATGTCGCCTTGCAAGGCCTCGGTATTTCCTTCGGTTTCTTCGGTATCTGGCATAAAACGCCAGGGCAACAGGAATGCCAATGAGCGACGAGCTCAATAAGATATTGCAACCCGAAAATACCCACCTCGATAATAATACTTACAATTAATGAATAATGTGCAATAAAAGAATAACAAATAGCATTTAATAAGCATAACATGAATGCTATCAGTTGAATTAATATCAATAGATAATAAAAAAAACAATGGGAAACGGAAGCAGTATTTTATCATAAGAAAAAATTTCACTTTTCTTTTTAAATTCTCATAGATTTAGTTTATCAGATAAGTTTAAGTAACTTCTCACGGAACACTATTTCCACCCAACCGCTAAGCAATGGTCACGGACAATTCTGACTCCCCCTTAGTCAAGTATTCAAATGTTACTTGCTGTAACTACCAATGATGCCCATGCACCAGGGTTACGTACCCAAGTCGTAACATCACAGTCTACCCCAAGGGAACGGTTTATGTTGTAACACCCACACCACCAACCTTTTATCACCTACACCGATAAGAGCCGAAATACCTTCCCGTACCATGTTAGGGTTCACAACTCACTTGCGCAAGATTCTAAACTGGGTTCACCCCATCACTTTTAAATTTTAATGTATCACGGTTCAATTTTGTGTTTCTTTACTTCGTCGAATTCACATTTTGATGCATGTGGGAGTTTTAGTTTGAAAACCACAGTGACATAATGTTTATATAGCACAACACAATCATGTATGGCAACCAAAATAAATATGATAGAATGTCTTAGGAATCATCACAAAATTTCTTAAGAATTTACACACTTCTTCTTTCAGCACTATATGATCAGAGAAAAAAATATGAAACCCATACCAAACGAAGTTCAACCATTATAATATTTCAACTGGTGCTATTTCATCGAGTTAGGAAAATATTTCAAGAAGAATACCAGGGCTAAAAACGAATTTAAAATGGAGAAATAAATTTTGGAAAAAAATTGGTTTTTCTGGGACAGTGAGTTACATTAACTTCCAGCACACGTGATCTGTGTTTGAAAAATAAAAAGAGGTCTCAAACAATGTCAAAAAGAGGTATGGTCAGAACAACTTGCTAAATATTTGAGTTAGAACATATTTCCAGAAGAGTTTGAAGACTGAAACCCAATGGAAGATGGTCAAATAATTTTTCTAAGAAAACTAGACAGATTCTGTCACATTTTGAAAAAATTGACGTTTCTCTCTCAATACTTAATAGAAAAATTATGAAACCAGCGGCATTTGAAAGGTAACTTAAAAATCTAAATTTTTCAATTTGAATCACTTGAAAACTCATTCTGTAGAATAAACGGCAACCTAGTAAAGTCAGCATTGCTGATGCCTCCAAACAGCAATGAAGTTAACAATATGTTTTGACCACGAAACGTTGTCAAATAAATTTTTTTTCTCGATATTCTAGCACCATGAAAACATGTTAAACTAACTCCAGTAGTTTCAGATTTTATGAAAGTGTTCTCATGAGTTTGTTTGGGTTTATTCAAAACGGATTAAAAATCTGCTTTGCTGGAAGTTCATTATTTTGTGAAAAATACACTTTTGTATTCACCATGAATCATACGCTAGACTTTAAAAATTATTTCTTGCTACTATTCCCATGAGAAACTCTAATCCTTCATATTCACCTTGATTAATGGGAACAGGGAATAGATGAAAATAATATTTATGAAGAGTGAACACAAATTCATATGCATGCAAGATTATTTCAAACAATGAGAATATTTGAGCACATAAGAAGATAAAATCAGTAGCTAAACCATCTAATCTATGCTTGCAAAAAGAATAGAAATCACATAATCATAAGATTATCATTCTATCAAAATGTATAAATGCATAGAGTTATTATTGCTATGTGTGTATTAACAATGCACACTCTTGCATATTTTTGATACATAGATTCAGTTAGAAAAAAAGTATCTAAGGAATGATAGAGGTTGAGTATTCTTACTTTAAGAGTTTTTACAAACAATTCTCAAAACTAGTTTTGAATTGGTAACCACTAAACACCCTCTATTCTTCCTCTCTTTTTCTTTTCTTTTCTACTCTTCCTCTCTTTTTCTTTTCCTCAGCCGTGGAAATGAAAAGGGGTGAATAGTGCTCTATATGTATGAGCTTGGAGACAATTTTTTTTTATATTATTTTTATTTTATTTTTCCTCTCGGCTTGGAATTATCATCTATATGTATAGGCTTTAGAGTATGCTTCTACGCATGCCTTGGCATGCTTTGAGAGCAGCCTCTTGGGAAGAAAGATAGCCGAATTCCTCTGCCCAAAACAAATCTGATTTCCTCTTTTTTTTTTGTTTTTGTTTTTTTTTTTTTTGTTTTTTTGTATGCAAAATAAAAATCAATGAATATATATAACTTAGTCACTAGATATTTTACTCCCTACTATCCTCTGATTAATTTAGTTACTATTTATTTAAGGGCAAATTACAAACACCCCTCTCGAGGTTTGGTGAAAATACAGATTCCCCCTGAGGTTTAAAAAATTACAAATTGCCCCCTGAAGGTCAAATTTGCATAACAAATTAGGGAAAAATCTGTATGAAAATAAAAATCTCATGGGACAATTTGTTATGGAAATATAAACCTCAGGGGGCGGGATGTAATTTCTCAAACCTCAGGGGAGAATCTGTATTTTCACCAAACCTCGAGGGGGGTGTTTGTAATTTGCCCTTTATTTAACTTATTTAGTTTCCACAACTGTATTTAGCTACAGAAATTTTATCACAGATAAATAATTTTATTTAAAGGAATTTAATATTGATATTAATCATAATACTATTAACATTATAATTTGATAATTTAATAATCACTCTTAATTGACTTAATATTATTATTAACAAACTTAATTAGTTGTCCAAAAATTCAGATTCTTACATATACAATATCAAGTACTGATGTTTATGTAGTATTTTTGACCAACAACATAACAAAATTTTGGGTAAATTACACAAGGTAGGTTTAAAAAAAATACAAGTCCTACAATTATAACACAATTACATTGAATTCTTTTGAAGTTTAAATTTATATAACACTTATTAACTTCATTTTTATCAATAAAATGAATGGAAAAATGAGAACCAACTTTAAAGTGCATCAGGTTCAGGCATTAGCCTGGTGTGTCACTAAAAATAAATAAATCTTCAGAAATTATCTAACATTATATTCCAGGAAAATTCAAACAAGAAGACAAATTTGTTCAAATTGAGTGCCTTGTCAAGGACATTTCAGGCAAACATAGGCATCATTCTAACTATGACCACTAAATTTTAAAAAGTGGAACAGCCCCTCTTAATTGAACAATGACTAGTAAAGTACTCACCCAAAACAAAAAAAAAAATTCTAGTAGTAGAAAAGAGAAGGCAATATGATTCGCAAGAACATTGACAGCCTTGTTCACTGATAATTTGCAGATTCGGAGTACTCTTTAAATTACCGACATCCTCTAATACCATAACCAACTGGAAATGTATGTACTTCGTTGGCATAAATATGAAAACCCGAAGCTATACCAACTGTAATTACGATGACCATCAAAGTCCCCTCCCACTCCTAGCTATAAATATCTGCAACACAGAATAATACATAACTGCTTTAGAAAATTAGCTTTGTACTTGAACGTCAATAGTATAAAAAAATAGTTAGCACAAACAAGAAGACATTGCAATTTGGGCTTGTTTTGTGCTATTTTATCTACTACAATTACCTGTATTTCAAGCTATGGACATCGATTAATCCCCAGTAATGTGGCTCCTTTACATATATAATCTACTTTATATTTTTCACGCTTGGGGCACAACGCTTTTGGAGGTCAAGAAATATATTAGATTTAGATAGAGAGAGAGAGAGAGATAGAGAGAGAGAGAAGGATCATCAATTCATTGGTGATTATTTAGACTACAAGCAACTAAATAATAGAGCATTCACTTACTCACAACAGACGCATGTGTGCACTCACACACAATCATATGTATGAACTCAACTCAGAAGTCTGTCTCAATCACTTGGGGTCAGCTACATGGATTCATTTCACCCAGTTGGTTCTATACATGGTCATATCTTCAATCAAATTTAAAATAGTCATGTTGTTTCCTATTACATCAACCCAAGTTCACATAGGTCTTCCTCTATTTCTTTTACCACCCTCCACATGGATCATATCACTATAGGTGTGTGAATTGTCCATGACTATATTATCTAAAATGATTTTCCCTCAATTTATTTAATTAGTGTCATTTTTAACTTACTTATTAATAGATTCATTTTATATTTAATTTTCCTTGTAACATTGCTAATCCATCTCAACATTTTCATTTCAGCTGCACTCATTCCATCTTACATTATTTGTTAAACGTCCAACATTCAATATATACAATATAGCAGGTCCATAGCAATCTTATACAAATTTTCCTTCAACTTAAAAGGAACCTATGATCACATGATACTCTGATGCACTCCATTTCATTCATCCTATCCTAGTTTTATGGCCTCATCCTCAATTTCTCAATCATTATGAATAATTGACCATGAAGTTTTGCTCTACATCTTTACCTTCATTCCTTTGTTCTAGTTTTACTGAAGTTACACTACATATATTTGTATTACTTCTACCTAATCTAAACCCTTCAGTTTATAAAGCATCTCTCCACAATTCTGGCTTAAAGTTTACTCTTCTTGCTTTGTCAACTAAAACTATATCATCTACATACAAATAATACACACTAGGGGATATTCTCTTGAATGTTCCTAGTACATTCACTCATAATAACTAAAGGTATAGTGTTGATTCTTGAAGTAAAATTATAGTTATTGGAAACTCACTTGTTTCTCTTCCTCCTCTTCTCACACTGGTCACAGTTCCATCTTACATATTTTTAATTCAATCAATATATCTAACTGATGCTCATTTCTTTTCCAAAACTCTCTGCATTATCTCTCTAAAAATATCATCATATGTCTTTTTTTTGAAAGACAATACATACCATATAACGCTATGTCTGGTTGGAATTTGAAAAGGGATTTGAAAAGGAAAAGAGAAAAGATATGTAAAATGTGAATAAAATATACTTACATTTCACCACCTAGTTTCACACACCTTTTCTTTTTCCATTTTCAAATCCCTCTCCAAATCCTCCAACCAAACACAACGTTAAAGGTCTTTAGCTTTCTTCCTATATTTTTCGGTCAGTCGCCTAAGTAGAACAATAGCCGTCATATTAATTCTCTCAGACATAAAACTACATTGATTTTCTGAACTGCCATCTCATCTTTTAACCTCTTAATTACTCTCCCAAAGTTTCATTATGTGACTCATGTTTAAAGCTAAAATAATTATTGTAGTTTTGAATATCACCTTAGCTCTTGGAACTAATGTACTTTTACTGCATTCATCATGCAATTTCTTAGAATTGAAGATCTTGTTAAACAAATTAGTCAACCAAACTGGTTACCTATAAACTTCAGTGGGAATTTCATCTAGTCCTGTGAAAGAATTTAGGGGTACTTACGTATAGGTCCCAATAAGTAGACTTATTGTCTAATAGGTCCTATGAGAAAAATTTGTCATAAAAAAACGTTACTAATTGTAAGTTTTAGCGACAATTTATAAAAATCATGACAAAAAAAAGTTACTAATTGTCAATTTTTAGCGACATATAAAAAATTGTCACAAAAAAATTATTTTTAGCGCCAATTTTACCAAGATTTATTTTCAATAGAACTTCATGGGAATTAAGTCCAACTATTATAACCTATTGGTAGTTTACCCAAGAAAGAATTTATAATTAACATTACTATTAGAGTTATCAAGCTCTCCTAAACTCAAGCTTCTTGAGTTTAATTTCATTTTCTTTAATTAACACCCCCTTGTCTCCACCCATAATACACCCAATACACAATTATATATATCTTCCAACTTTAATCAAACCATAAAAAAAATGTATAATGACGAAAAAGTTGCAACTCGGTAAATGATATGAATGATATGCAACCCAGCAAATGATATGGC